>APFE030849551.1:8453-110430 GCA_000404065.3 Pinus taeda | reverse complement strand
AGTTTGACTTAGTTGAACTAGTTGTAGTTAGTCTAACTAGAAAATAGACTAATGTTGAGTGGTGTGAATTAGTTATTAATTAACTCACTTATTATTAACTGATAAAGCAACTCAAGAATACATCAGTTAACTCAGTGCATGGACAATTCAGTGGAGACAAGTGTTAGAGGTGAGAGAAAGGGCAAGATAGCTGTCAGTTGTGACTATAGTTGTGCATGTGATTTGCACAATCAGTGGGATTGAGTTGCCAATGAGAATTGTGTAGTGTTACACAAGGGAAACACATGAATGGTTCAGCCATTCTTATCCATTCTCTATGCAAGATTGTGCAGTGGAGGTAGGCAAGCAGTGGAGGAGATTTGAGCCAGTGATTGATTCAAATTTGAGTTAGTTTGTGTGTAACAGGTGGAGATAGTGTTGAGTACTTGTGAGGAGTATTGTACTATGTATTGTTACATGTTCTCAATCAATATAATATACAGATAGTTTGGGGTTTTTAGCGAGATGCTTTCCCCAGTGAAATACTTTGTTATGTGTGATTGATGCTTCTATATTCGCATGCAATTGTTTCTGCTTTTGCAATATTGATGATTAACTGTAGATGAGATTATGTATTATGCATGCATTCCACAATAGTGTATAATCAAGATAATCTCGGTTGAATAAGTGTCATATTATTCATAAATTTCTAAAATGTGTCATCAAGGTTCATGGTCATATTAATTGTCTTCTACTTGTAATTGTCCTCCATTTCATCAAAGATTCATTTCATCAAAAAGTTTGTCCCATATCAGACTTGGGGCTAGTAAATGGCCTTACTAACATACTGCTCTAGGAAAATCCTGAAACTGTGAGAAGAGAATCTAATCATGTGCTCTCTTCTTCTCCTCTTTCATTTACCCAAGGTTCACATTGGATTTTTATGGTCAAGTGAGTCCAATGACCTTTCTCTTCCTCTATTTTTCATGCCAAACTATGGATGAGAATAGAGCAAATTTTCTCCTGGAAGTCAAATAGGATTTCCTCCGCATGCGAAAAATTATTCATCTTAGACCCCTCCTATCACCACTGGTTATTCTATTTTGTTAGTTGAAACTTTATTGAATCATTCTATGCACACACAATATTTTCCTATGGACTTGGACGCTATTTTTCTCTATAGTGCTACTCCTTTCTCTTGGTATGAATATTTTGGTTGTAAGTCACTTTAAGTAAGTGGATTGAGTTATTTTTGGGCATTAACATTGTCATAATATAGATCTGCTGCATCGAGTTTAGCAATTTGAACTTATAGCATGGCATATCTAGAATACTTGGCCCTTTGCTCAGTTTTGGTTGTGATCTTAGAAGTCTTGTATTCTTGAAAATGTTTCCTTAGATCAATTTTTAGCTGGGTTCCATCCTCCACATTCTTGTGAGTTACTTGTGATTCAACTATTGCAGTGTCTATTAAAGGCTTCCTTTCATCTCCCTTGATGATATTTGGCTCTTCTTTGAATGAGTTTGACCTTTGAGTTGCTCTGTCAGCAAGTGTGTTTAAGACTTTACGGGCACTGATGCCATGATCTAATGTTCCGTGCTAGTAGAAATGCCATTGTATAACCTTCTAAGTGTGCTTGTCTCTTTTAGCCCTTTGGATGAAGGTTTCTTGGCATTATTCCTGGGTCATTGTTTCTTTAAAGGCTTGATCTTTGTCGGGATGCATTTGGCTTGAACTCCACCAGTTTCCTCTTTATTTGATCTCTCACGGAAATCTAACTTGGAGCTTCTGTCTACATTGTAGGAAGCACATCTCTTTAAAGTTGGTTCTCCTCTTTGAACTTCTTTTTTAGTTTTAGTCTCAACAATGCTACCACTAAAATTCTCTTTATCTTCAAGTATAACTTGTGCAAAGTGTGGATCATCAAGCATACATTCTATCTCATTTCCAGCTGTAACCCCCTTGACACCAACTCGCCTAGAAAGAACTACACTAGATTGTGATTGAGATTCATCACAAGAAACCTATGACTTGGAGTGAGAAACCATAACAAAATGGTGATCTTTGATAGCACTTGAACCATAAGATATCAATTGTATGAGGATAGTGGATGCTCTAGTTTGTGTAGGCATAAAATAGGTCTCTCCTTCAACAAATTAACATTTTAAAGTGCTTGCCTTGCTGTTGGATTTCATTTTGGAACCTAGACTCTCTGGAGAATTTCTAGAAGAAGATGGAGGAGATACCCCACCTCCACTCAAATCCGTGGGAATCTATTCTTCATGCTGGTTTTCCTTGGATTGAGCCAAACTTGAGTTACATTATTCTTCTTCCTCTTCTTCAATAAAGACTCCTTTGGTACACCTGACTGTTCTTTCTTATGTCTATTCTATCTCTTTTTTGGGTAATGGTGTTTTTGAGTTAACGTGTTCTGTCCTTCTTTAGTGTTAGAATTATCTGTTTTATTAGTAGTTGGATTGAAAACAAGTGGCATAAAAGATTATCCCTATCGCATCTACAACTTGGTAAGTGAAGCAAGACAAATGGGAAGCTTATAATTAAGGAAACACACAAAGAACTTGAAATAGAAACCAACCATTAAAAAAAACATTGATATTTTAAAGAGAGATCCTATCTTAAGGCATCCAATAAAGCTAATTTAAAGATAGAAGTTTATTTTAATAGTCCAGTATTTGTACAAGAAAAACTTTCAAAATGTTTATGGGAGAGGAAATTCTAGAATATGGGCTAGAAATACCTCAGAAATATTTTTTGGCCATTTCATGATTTTGGCAGGCATTTTCTGCAAAATCGAAATTCTTTTTATCATTAATGATGGATCCCATGATCAACCATTATTTTAAATTTTAAAGTGGAAAAAAGGATCAAGAGAAACTCCCAAATCCTAAATTCAATGCCAAATGTTTTCCAAAAAAGATAGGGCTTATACATTGTAAATACACTGCACACCCTGCATTTTTGTTCACTGATATCTTACAATGACCTTGTGCATTTTGTGAATAGACTTCATGTTTTCACGCTTTGGGAGATTCTTTTGATATGAAAGGTGAGACAGATACATAGTACGAGATGTTTTCTAAGATTTTAGAGGTTTTCATGAATCTGGACCATTAGGCTTTTTCGTTCTTGAAATTTTCCTTCTTCCTAAGGATAATGGCATTTGCTTGTTTGAATGCCTCCATGTAGAAGACTTCAAGACCTTTGTAAAACAGATGGAGAGAGAACTAACCTCTTGGGAGGTATGTCACAAAGCTGCAAAGCTTGTAAGGAGGAAGGTTTTGAGGGCATAGGTCAGTCTATGTGGGAAGTTTTATCAGGGCTCCATGTTTATCGTTTACAAGACAGTACATGGATTGAGTGTTGTCAAAGAACCATAAAGTCAAAATATGAATGCCAATTATAAAGAACCAACAACAATTATGCTGGGCCAAGGAAAGAGTAAAAGAAGAGTTGGAGCTCGATTAACGTCTTCATCAAACATCATAAAGCCAATGATTGTAGAGGGAGACAAGAAAAAGAAAAAATGCCAGATGGTTGGAGGAAGTTGTCTTCATTGTTTTATAATAGTTGATCAATTTTATTGAAATTGCAAGTACAAGGCGAGTCTTAAACTACTTTTTAAGTTTGATGTGATAGAGAGCCTAGAGATAAGAACCAAGTATAAAAGGTCATTAGCATCATCCAAAAATCTGATTTCATGTGGAGGAGGATTTTCATCAGAGTTACAGCTGTATAATAATGTAATTCCTTTTTACATCAATATTCAAAGCACTTTCAAGAATTTGATGAAGATTTGAAAGGTTAATATGTTGGAAAGTTGGTTTACATTTCTTTCTTAATTCATACTGTAGTTCACAGTCCATGGTTTTTGGACTCTACATATAAATTTTGAAACTTTGTGCGATGATGTATCTAAACCTTAAAGTAAATCTAAAATTCCACATTTGTCTATTTAATACTAATTATTTACATTATTGTTTATTTTGATGTTTATGAAGTGGATTTATCATGGAATTAATTGTTTTACATTTTTTAAATTTGAGTATATTGTGAGTATATTTTCATTTGTTGAGTTTTATGTTGAATCTTCATGAGTTATTCCCAAGTCTAAGTCACACTTGTGAGGGCATGACAACGAGGGAGTTCCAAGGTCTTCTAGTGAATGTAAGGTTCCCAAGTCATGGAAAAATGTAATGCTAGTTGTGAGGTCATAACTGCTAAGGTGTGTTAGGGAATGCTAGGGCATGCTAACCTATGCCAGATAGTATTAAGACATGCCAAACAAGCTAAGATGTGCCAAGTGCTAAGGCATGCCAAGATGTGCAAGGGTTCCAAGTCCCCGCCTCATCTTCTTCCATATGCCATCCACTTATGACATTTCCTTTGCAATATTTGGTGAATTTGTTAGTTATAGGTCATTTATAGGTTATAAATGTCTTCAGAGTTTCACTTCTAATTGAGTATTCAACTGAACATATTGATTCTCTTATACATAACTATTTTTCCTTCCACCCTCTTTTCATAACTTCAAAAACCATTAGGTAGGGAACTGCAGCTTCGATGCTACTTTACTTGTTTAGTAAAATATTGCCGAGACTTTAGTTTATTGAAAATTGTAGAATTTATAATTATGAAGTTTCAAGGTCTAATTTTTAAAAGTATAATTCTTTAAAGTGTGCTAGCTCAATGGAAGAGCACCTGCTTTACAAGCAAGAGGTTGGTTGTTCAATTCCATCATGCCCTGACATCCATATGGAATGGAAACGATCACTTTTTGGTGACAAAGGCTCTTTTGACCATCACCAATGAGCTTTGGTGACATTTTTTGACCCTCCCCAAAAATATGAAATGGTGACGGTCAATGAACGACACCATATATACACATCAATAGTGGTGACCCTCAAAGGTTCGTAACCATAAATCGTTGTTGTTGATATGAAATGGTGATGAACGTTTTCTGTCATTATAGTCATTATTTGTGATGGACCTTGAATTTCACCACAACACCTATACTTCTAGCAATGCGATTTTTGGTGACGGTCAATGAATTTCACCATATATATGCATCAATAGTGACGACCATTAAAGATTCATCACAATAAATCATTGTTGTTCATATGAAATGGTGACAGTCACTATCCGTCGTTATAATCAATATTCGTGACAGGCCTTGAATGTCACCATAACACCTATACTTTTGGCAACGCCACCTTTGGTAACGTTTAGTTTTTGGTGACGGAGGATATGATCTGTCACCATTGCTCATATGTAATGGTTATGGTCTCTATCCATCATTATAAATCATTATTGGTGGTAAACTTTGAAGGTCACTACAACACCTATACGTTTGGCGAAGCCACCTTTTGTGACGTTCAGTTTTTGGTGATGGAGGCTATGGTCCACCACCATTGCTAATATGAAATGGTGATGGTCGCTATTCATCATTATAAATCATTATTAGTGACAGACTTTGTCACTACAACACCTATACTTTCGGCGACACCACCTTTGGTGACGTTCAATTTTTGGTGACGAATGCTCTTTTGACCATCACCAATGAGCTTATGGTGACATTTTTCGCCCCTCACCAATGTCATTTTTTCTTGTATATAATTATAATATATATATTATATATTATATATATATATATATATATATAATATATATATATATATATATATACCTAGGATTTTGTCATATCAAATTGTGTACAAACAATTGGTGGGTGGGCAAGGAATATTACTCACGGAATTTTAATTTTACTCAAATTCATTCCTACAATTTATCATATTAAACTATATCAAAACAATTGGTTGGTGGGCAAGAAATATTACTCACATATTTTTAATTTTACTCTAATATTAATCTTTCACAACCCCTTATTTTATGTTGCAGACTTCTCATAAAGTTTTACGCCAGGGTTTTCATTTTTAAATGGAGGGCTAACCAATAATGACAACCCTTCCATGCCTCAAACTAAAAATCAAAAGCATCGGAAATCATTAGGATATTGACCTATGATGCAAGATCACCTAGCCTAGGTTATCATGTTTACTAAAGGAGTTAGCTTCTTAAGTTAGGATTTAATCATTTAATGTATTTTCCTATAGTTTTAAGAGAGAATGAGAATTATTGTAAATAGAAGAAAGTTCGAGAGTACTTTGGAAGAGTTGAGAGATTTGAGGGTTAGTTATATCTTATCTGGAGATAAGGGATTAGGTGATAATTTTTATGGATCATGAGAGATGTTAAATAATGAAACCATACATGTGATGATGGTATTAGATAGAGGAGGAATGACCTGTTACCGAGTTTTGTGAACCCAACATTTCGTACTGCCAAGTGAGTCCATCATCAGGGGATGCGACAATAGATATTCTTCAACCTTAATGATGTATCCATGAGCTATGTATAGGGTATATATATAGGTTATTAAGGAATGATGTGAGAAATTAAGTCGGCCATTTATTTATTTATTATTATTTTTATTTAATTACTATTATTATTATTTTATTATTTATTTTTTTTACTTCCAAATATCCTATATTATTATTTTCTATTAATATTTATCTATTATTATTATTAATTACTTAATTAATTATTTTAATTTATCATTTATTATGTGTTTAATTAGCTAATTATTAAGTTATATAGGTGGATTAATTAATTAATTTAATAAATAGGTTAAAGGGATAAATAGGTTACTTAATTAATTTTATGTTTTATAGGTTTAATTATTATGTTTACTAATTTATTTATATATAAAATTAATTATTTTGAATAATGATTTATTTAATTTATTAATGTGTTTAAATTAATTAATTATTTATTTATTCATTTATTTAATTGTTTTATTTATTTATTATTGTTTTTTTTTTCTCAGTAAAGCTAATTCTATTAAGGGAAAATATAGTACAATAAGACATTACAGCCAAGAAAGCAGGAACAAGGGCAGCCTGAAAGGATAACCTATCCACCTCGGCCCCTAGAAGAGAAAGAAGAGAAGAGAGTTGATCATGAAGAAACAAGAGGACTAGAGAAGAAAGAGCAGTGCAGAGGATTCTACCCAACATGGATGGAATCAACTAGTCGGCACTTTTTCCCTTTCTTTTTACCAACTTTGACCCATTCAGGAGAGCATTGTTGTTCTGGCAAGATTTGCAAGCTGAGCTGGGCAGACGGAGAAGTTTCCTTGTCTAAATCCGAAGGAGAGGATTCATGAATCCTTTTCTGTGAGATTGGCTGGATAGACATGTCCACAGGCTTAGCCGAGGGCGAATCCTGTGCCATTTTTGCTTCCATATCTTCCGCAGTCTCCTCCTCATCATCCGTGCTGAAATCAAAATCACCCATGGGGGAGGGTTATGAGGCTTCCAACTCTTGGATTTCTACTTAGGATTGGCTTTCTTCTTGTGGACAGGCATCGTGGGACAGGAGCTTTGAAGGTGCCCTGTGTGATGGTAGTTTCGGCAGCGAAAGGCTGTGTTCTTGTAATCCAGGGCCTGAGTCCAATGAGAGTCTCCAATTTTGAGATTGATCTGGTCAGGGAGACCTTTTCTCATGTCTATTTCTGCACAGATTTTGGCAAAGGTGTAGATGCCCTTTTCCCCTCTTAATATATCTGTGTCTAGGTAGTGGCCCAGAGCATTACAAATCCCTTGGAAAACAACGAAGTGCCATAGATGCGCTGGGAGGTTAGGGAGTTTGACCCAGATGGGGAGCTTGGTGATGACTGTTGTAGCTGGATCGAAATCTGGGAACCAGGAGGTGAGAAATAAACCTGCTGAGCCCCAAAACCATGGACCTACTGTTAGAGCTTTTTGGTAGTCCTCATCGAAGGTGAACACTACAATGAAGAAGCCCTTTGAGCATAGCAGAACCTTGCAATTGTTGGTCCAGTTAGAGTGGATCCATTGGTAGAGGTCTGCTGTGCGAGGCCATAGCCCATTGAACCTGCAGATAATGGCATGCTCTGCAAAATTTTGGGCTTGCTCATCCAACGTTGGATGCATTATTTCAATGGAGGGGGCTTCCTCCAGTTTGTCCACCAAAAAAGGTTTGGGAGCCTGAATTGGTGGAGCTGTCTTTTCAGGCTTCTGAGCATGGACTGCATCTTTGTATGAAAATGCCTTAGCTGAGGATGACGCTCTAGCAGCTCCTCCTCTCAAGCGAAGGGATAAAATAATGGAGGCATCTCTCTTAATGCTGTAATAAGAAAGGGGATAAAGACCCTCAAGTTGTTTACCTTCGTGGCGAAGCCGTTGAGCTACAGTGGGAATCCCTAGTTTGATTTTCAGTACATGCTTGAGATCCTGCACTAGATCCATCGAGCTCACCCATTGTAGCATAGTTTTGCCAGTGGTGAGCCTGATTTGTATCTGGAACGAGGGAGAGAAGTCAGAGTGCCTCTTTCCCCTGCAGATCTGAGAAGTGAGGAGGCATGTGCTTTGAGTGGTCTTCGTTTCCTGGACTTGCCACAGGGGCTTAAGAGTAGACACAGAGAGAGACCAAATGTTAGTAATTCTGTCAAGATATTCCGCTCAAAGTAGCTTCCAGATGCTCGATCTAGGCAGATCTAGGGAGCTGAAGGGGTTTTGAAGGAGGAGTGCATAAGATCGGCGATTCTAAGGGGTCGGAGGAGGTACCAATAGTGGCAAACAACCTGCCAGAGCATATGATTTCTTCCCAAGAGCCACCGCCAGAGGAGAAGCAGTAAAGAAATCTGCTTGTGCATTCTTAGCCGCTGCGTCGGCATTCTGAAGAGCGCTGCAGAAGCGCGTTGTAGAAACAGAGGGCAGAAGTCTGGCTGGCCCAAAGCCCACAGCAAAGCAAAAGAGAGTGGGGGGAGCTTTTACCTTTGAATGGAAATCATGCGGATCAGCAGAGAGGTGTAAGACCATCAATCCGTGACTGAATTGCTCGACTCCATCCGCAGCAGGGCCACTCCGAGACCAATCAGCGGCCAAAGGAAGGGAGGCGGCAAAGCTAGGGTTCATCTTCGGAGCTCCAAATCGATCCAAAAAACCTATTTATTTATTATTATTGTTATTATATTAATTATTATTTATTTTTTTTTATTTTATTTTATATTTTTATTATTTAATTTAATTATTTTTTTATTAAAGAGTGATTAAATTAATATTTAATTAATTATTTAATATTATTATTATTATTTAATTTATTGATATATTATTTTATTTATTTTGATAAGTTTACTGATTTAATTAATTTGATTAATTAAATATTAATTTGGATGATATATAAATTAATACTTAATTTATTATTATTGATTTAATTATTATATTAATTACTTTTATGTAAAAATATTATTCATCATTTAATCTAACTATATTTGATTTAATTAACAAAACATAACTTAATTTAATATTAATATTTATTTATTTTCTTACCAATTAAAGTATTATTATTTGTTAGTTATTTTTATTTAATTATTTTATTTATTCAATAAATTAATTTAATTAAATAATTAATCTTATAGGATTGGTGAGAGATTTTTATAGTATTATCTATAATTCCTAGAGTTAATTTTTAATTGTTTAAATTTACAACTATATGTATTTCATTAGTTGTGTTTTAATGTTATCAAGTTTTATGAGAAGTAATCTATTACTGATTTATGTTTAAATTAGTCCAATGATTTAATGTTTAAGGAGTATGATTAAGGTAAAATCTTTTACTGATTTTTAAAAGAGGAGGGAAGGTTAATATAAGGGGTAAGAGCTGATTATTGTTTTTTTAAGATTTCAAGTAAAGGTTTCCAGGTGTTACTTAGTTTTAATCCATCATCCCGGTTAAAGTTGTTTTTCCTTTTTTCTATTTCAATGGCTTTTTTAATTTTCCTTTTAAGATATTGTTCTTCTTTTTTAACAAGTTTGGCTTCTTCCATGTAGATGTAATGAGAGGAAGAGTGCACATGTTTTGCTAAGGTTGATTTAGAAATTCTCTCTCTTCTTAAGTCAGTAGTGTGTTCTTTAATTCTAATATTAAGAGACCTACCTGTTTCACCTATGTATTCCTTACCGCAAGAGCAAGGAATCACATAAACACCTTTCTGAAGGTTAGGGTTTATGGGATATTTAACTGAGTTGAATAATTGTCTGATGGTGTTGGCAGGGGTGAATGCTACCTTAATGTTATGTTTATTGAGAACTTTAGTAATTTTATCCGTGGTACCTTTTATGTATGGAAGGGAGACCTTAGGAGTTGATAAATTTTGATCATTAATATTATTGTTATTTTTCTTTAGGGATAGTTGCATGGCTTTCTTGATGGTATTTCTATTATAGCCATTTAACTCAAACACTTTGTGAAGATGGTTAAGTTCATCATTTAAATGGTCAAGATCAGATATTCTGACAGCCCTAGTGGTTAAGGTCCTAATGATGCCTATCTTCTATTTAGGGTGGTGATGGGAATTTGCATGTAGATATCTTTCTGTATGAATTTTCTTTCTATAGACCTGGAAACCAAGAGACCCTTCTCTTTTAGTTAGAAGGACATCAAGAAAGGGAAGCTGGTTGTTGTTTTCAATTTCGATGGTGAATTTTATATGGTCAGAGAGGCTATTTAAGTGATTAAGGAATAGGTCAAGTTTTTCTTTTCCATTCTTCAGGGGTGTATGGAAATGACCTAAGAGCCTTCTGTTCAAAGTGCTCCATAAAGATGTTGACAATTATGGGGGATAGAGGAGAACCCATAGCCACACCATGAGTTTGTTCATAAATTATTCCTTTGAAGCTTGTTTAGGATCTAGAACCTACTTTGGATTCAAATCCATTTGTATAAATCTAGGTGAGCCCATGAGGCATGTAAGTGTGAAAGAGAGGAATGAGAGGCCAACGATTAGGCCAATAGCTATCTTGTAAATATTTTATTTATTAATTAATGATATGTAAGATTTTATGTGCATATATATTGTGTGGATTTCAAGATTATGTTGTCTGTGAATTTTTAATTTGGAGGCCCTATGACCTGTGGCATCATTTTTGGTATTGGAGCAGGAATTTTTCTATCTTTTGTGGATATATTGCCGAAGAATTTGGGGAATGAACTATGACAATAAAATTAATCCCCCAAGTTGTGGTCTACTTGCACAAAGTAGGATATCCCTTTCTGCAAAACAAGATATGGGTCACAAGTATCCAAATATAAAATATAATTCGAGGTGTAGAATCATCGTGTGAGTATTTTTCAGGCTGCAAGGTGGAGTCCCAGTCATCTATTTCTGAGTGAAAATTGTAGGAAAGCCACAAATATCCATATAAGTCTAAGTTCATTTTTTTTCCATGCATAAGCATAGTTTGAAGTGGCAGAGCATTGGTTTGTTAACATTAGGAGTCATGTTGCGATGAAGAATATGCAGACTGTGCAATTATATAAGGTTAATAGGATGGATACATGTGCGCAACACGAGAACATGTGCTTCAATCAAATGTGAACTTGTGTCTACCACCAGAGAGAAGAACCATATAGATGATAGAAAGACATGTGAAGGAAGTCTATAGAAACTTACGTGAAAGTTGTGTATGAAGCGTGGAAAGAAGTACCCTGTGAATTGTAACTTGCATGGACCCTTATGGAACATGGACAACATGTAACTCTATGGAAAGTTTATTGCTGAAATCCCCATTGACGTGGAGTTTAAAAATATTGCACTTCAGTTTGTGAAAGTTTAGCATAATGCTTTTACATGCTTAAGTTATAAGCTTTAAAAGAAGAAACATGTAAATCACTTTTTATAAAGCAAATTTATAAAGCATTAAATTATTTTAATATAAACATGTGAAAGTATTGTATGGAGTGATAAGGTGTGTTTAATTTGAGAGGTAATTAATATTGGATGAGAGATACTTAGTGGTGGTGAGATTTTTAATGCTAAATTGATGGTTTTTGAAGTTTGTTTGGGTTAGAATAAAATCATGGTCACAAGTGCTTATATACAAGTGAGTTAAAATATTTAAAGGAAAATTATAGTCATAATTCAAAAGTACATTTAAGTTCGAGTTAGTAATGTAATTGGGTGCATGATGAGTGGAGCCGACACCAAAAGTTTGGTCAACGTATTGTAAAGACAAGGGATATTGTATTTTTTTGCAACAAAGGAAGCAAATTATAAAAGAACCTTATCCAAGGAAAGAAGGAAATGAAGATGACTATGGATAGTCATTTCTAGAATCCAGGAAAAGGCCACAACGATGCCATAGCGAATGGTGTAAGTAATGAAGAGTTCAAGAAAGAGAACATTGAGTTGAAGGCATGGCTTGACGTTTTGATGGGGTTGTTACAAAGTTAGAAACACAGATGGATAATGAATAACACTATTAGATGGCCAATCAAGTAGTTTATTGGAAGAAGACATAAGCACAATCTAAAAATTTTGTTAAGGGAAGTGGAAAACTCTAGATAACTGAGATGAATATATACATTTTCAAACATAACAAGGACCGATGCTTAGTGAGGATGATGATGATGCTGAAATGAAGTCTGTTGATGTGAGTGTGGGTTCAAGTTCCATAGATGGTGCCACAAATTGTTTAGAATATCCGCATAGTATGACTGAATTGTCGATGAAAGATACAAACTACGTTGGTTTTAAATATTAAAATTAGTGTGTGGATGCAGGATGTGTTCCATATAATGCACAAGACACTAATTCTATTTCATGCAAGGATTAAGAACAATTTGTGTAAATGATTATTTAAAGTGATTGTAAAATGTTAATGAAATGTGAAGAAGAATTACTATTGCTAGAGAAGATGCTGATGGAACCATAATCTAAGAAAGTTGCAATGAAAAAGAGAAAAAACCATGCATGCTTAAGAATGAAAATATGGAACCTGAATGTAATTTTCATTTAATGTTGGAAATGGTGAATTGATGTTCCAAACTAGTAGCTCTAAAATTCAATAAAACATTAGATTGGATGATGAGATTGAAGAATTAAGGAAACTAATGAGAAAAGCTCACAAACCATGATATTGCAAGATGAGGCAGAAATAAAACAACAACATACATTTGACTACACAAGTATACATCAACAAAGGAGGAGAATTACAATATAAGGTTTGGAAGCCTCGAAGACATAAAAGTACAACAACACAATGGAAAAAATATGACATAGTAGTTGATGAGCGATAGACTAAAGTTTGGGATCCAGACATAATTTAATAAGTTTATTAAAACATATGGTCGGGAGACATGATTTTCTTTTACCTAGGGAGTCTCATGTAGGAGCATCTAACCTAGGGTATCATGTGCACTAAAGGAGTTAGTTTCTTAAGTTAGGATTTAATTGTTTAATTTTTTTTCCTATAGTTTTAAGAGAGAATGAGAGGCCAATGATTAGGCCAATAGTTCTCTTGTAAATATTTTATTTACTAATTAATGGTTTCCGAGATTTTATGTGCATACATATTGTGTGGATTTCAGAATTATGTTGTGTGTGAATTTTTAATTTTTAATACAAATGAAATCAACAAAACTTGCATAAATTAATACAAATAAAGTGAACTTAACCCCCAAGAAAAAATCGAAGCCTCAAAGAAGATAGCGAAATCTAGTTGGGAAATGTAACTTATAATATTTTGGATAAATCAACGCCAACCCTTTGGATATCTTCAAGGTAGATACCACATGATCAACCATGATTTTCAGGATATCTATTGCCTTGCAGTTGTTGGAGCCGTGTGAATGCATTTCCAATCACCTTCTAGTTATCGTTTTTCATGGATTCCTTCATGTTACTGCTCGCAATACTACACAAAGGTCACTTTTAAGACATTTTTTTAAGACAAAAGAAATCTTTTGTCTTAAAATGTCACTTTTTATTTTAGTTATTTTACATTAAAATTTAATATCAATTGAATTGTCTTCAATATAATTTTTAAGATAAGAACAATTTGAGACAAAAATATTTTAGGAAAAACTTTATATTTAAGACAAAAATAGTTTTAAACAAAATATTTTAAGACAAAACTTTATATTTAAGACAAAACTTTATATTTAAGACAAAAAAAGTTTGCGAAAAAAATATTTTAAGACAAAAATTTATATTTAAGACAATGGACACTTAAGGAAATTGAAGTTAGGAGAAACCCATTTAAGAAAATTAACAATTGAGACAAAACCATATCAATTTAAGACAATATTATCTAACACATACAAAATTGACTATGATAGCGCACCCTACGTCTGTGAGCTTGCAAGCTACTACTGTCTTGAGCCTATACCAAGGCTATTATTTCACTTACCATTCAAATTATCTTATATAAAGACAATGATTTGTTTGCTCTTCTTTTTGGTGGGATAACTGACTCTGAAGAACATGGCAACTTTTCCTCGCAAGATTTCTTGGACATCAATTCCTATTATGTCCCTTCAATATTTGATGATACAGTTAGAGACAACTTGTATGTCGTTGCATTCAACACTACTACAGAGAGGGGGATTTTAAGACAATTTTTTAAGACAAAATAAATCTTTTGTCTTAAAATTTAATTTCGTCCTAAAATTTTCGATACGAGGCACTAATAAAAAAGGTAAAGGAAAAGGATTAGGGGTATATCTTTATGTTGATGATGGCTTCTTCAGGAAGTAGAGCGATGTAGGCCAACAAAAACTAATGGGATTTAGGGAGATGGAGCCTGACAACAAAGATTCTTGGTGAGAGGAGCGATGGAGGCACTTTTGTTGAACGTGGATAGGTAGTAAAAGAGTTGGAGTACTTTTCAGGGTATTCATTGATTATGTTTTAATCTTTTTTTTTTTTATTTAATTTATTTTTAATGGTAATTATATACATTGGTTGTTGTTATCAGTACATTTTTGCACTAGAACTCCTAACTGCCATCGAAAAGATGAATTAGATTCACCTGAAGGATGGCGAAGGAAAATTACAGAATATCCATTGGAAGAAAATATGCCTACTTCAAAATATCGAAGCAGATGCAGAGGATAAAAGATTGGATTTTGGAAGCATTGATCATAAAATTCACGAGGGCAGTAATTTTGGCTCCAACTGTGGAGGTATATGGATTAAACGTAGCCTTCGTTGGTGCAATTGTTGGTGTTGTTGGGTTCAATACGTATAGTCATAATTATCTGAGGTAGATTCAATTTTTATCATGATTCTAGATGACATAAGGAATATGTATTGGTTTTTTTTCAATGTACACCAATAACGATTTATTTTCCACTCTAGTTGTTGGTCTACTTTGTAGTCTTTCTGAGACGCACTAGCTGGTTGTTTACACTGTCTTTCTTATGAACGTTTTCTCTTGTGGATCTTCCTGCTCCTCTAGTTTGGGATTGGTCGATCAGGGGATTTGTGAGAATCTTAGATGCTAATTGTTGCTCTTCTCTGTGGTCTATATGAGACACACTGGCTGGTTGTTTTTCATGATATTTCTTCTAAACCTTTGCTCCTATGGATCTTGTCACTCCTCTTTGGTTTGGTATTGGTCGATAGGGGTATTTCTGAGGATCTTTACTACTATGTAAGTGCATTCATTTTGGTTGGTGGAGTTGCTAGCATATTAGAATTTTGAATTCAATCATGAAGGAGTCTCCTAGGGTCATTAATTGGTCTGGGGAGATATTTATTTTCCATGTTGGTCATTGATTGTATGAGGGACAATCCATTAATGGTTTGCATCATCATTAGAGATCTTTGTTGATTGTGTGCTTGATGAGATTTTCTGAAGGACATTGGTTGATAATGATTGACCAATCTATTCTATTTGAAGGGGTTTCCGAGTGGATTGAGCTAGTGACGACCTACATCTAGTGGGGTCAATAATTGATAAGTGAAATTAATTTACCTTGTATACTTATTTTATCGAAGTTTTTTTAGGCACTACTACATAAGGTATTTTTTGGTAATGCTCTCTACTTTGGTGCACATATAGGCGGGATTGCAGATTGTTGAGGGTGTCTGTTGTACATCTGGCCTTTACATCTATCAATAGGATGTCACCTAATACCAAAGGCAAGTGGGGTGGTGATGTTGTATTACTCGATGTGTTGGTACATGCAACTTTTGAGGTAGAGAGTCGTGGTTTCCCCAAGTCAGGAGCCTAGACCTTTGGGACATCTCCTGCACATGCAACTATACACGTGGATTTTCATGTTTTGGTATCCCCATCGACTATTGGACCCAAAAGTGGTAATCCACGAAAAATAATTTTCCATCATTCATGGAAAAAGAAGGAAATTAAGGTTGATCCAGATTATTATAATCTTGTTTTTGGTTTCAATGTTTCTTAGGACTAGGTGGTAGGATTACAACAATGGGCTTTGTTGGGTAAGTGGTTTTATATACAAATGGATGGCTTGCAGATGACATCTTGGATTAAAGAAAATTGGTACCCTATTCTTAAGTACTCTCCTATTTTCAACATTTTATACAATCAGTGGTTCTACTTCCACTTTATTAATGATAATGATGCTACAAATATTTTTGGATCATATTGGGTTCATTATCATGGTTTCCTCTCTTTACAACACTGGCATGTGGGATTTGATCCATACCTATAATTTCCGTGAAATAAATTGGTTTTGAACTAAAATCCCCAGTTTAACCCTCATATTTTGGTAATGTGAATCACTAATGATGATCGGAAATTCCATTGGTAAATTTTATTTCTTGGAGGAAGAAAGCCTATTACGAAGAGATAAATATATCACATGGATTTTGGTGGAGGTGGAATTTTTTGTTGGCCTTTGTGCAGAAGTGGAGCTCAATTCGGTTGGCTTCTCTACTAGGAAATGAATTAACTATTGGGCAATTTCTTTTTGTTTCCTGGGTTGTGATAATGCTGGAAATTTTGATGCTAAATTCCCACACAAATTTGGAAATCAGTGACAAGAAATATTATATACTGTTTTCGATGGGGGTCATCCATTGACATATTTACACTCTTTGGCAGCTCAGGGGATTGGTTAGCACTCTCTCTCGGGTGAGCTTAAAATCACACCACTTATGACATGTTCTGAGCAACATATTCATAAATATTTGGTATCGGGTGTTGTTTCTGTTAGTAATTATACTTTCAATCTTTTCTGTATTTTTTCTTCGCATATTCAGCTGCCACATTCTAATTGTATTGAAAATTGTTCATTTTTATTTGTATTGGAAATTTCTCCATGTTCGGAGAATTTAGAATCTACTCACATTCTATCTTTTGGTGTGAATGGGACAACCTCCACTATTGATGACTCATTGACTGTTAGCCGTGACCATGCTCACATTCAATTTGGGACCTTTTCTGGTGACCTTTCTCCAACTAATTCAATGGGAAGTGATATCAAGTTTCTCTACCTTCACCCAAATATCCATCTAGAGAACCTGTTGATTAATTCATCCTCCTCTCCTAAGATCTCTATCAGTATGTTGTAGTGCCTGTAACACGCTCCAAACTTTTTCCCTATGCTTAATTTCAGAGCCTTCCATGGTCCTATATATTGTTGTGGCAAAGACTCATTTCATTTATATTTTGGAGTGTTTTGGTCCCATTGTTACTTAGGCAAAATTCCGTCTTTTCGCATGTGGGTTGTTGCATCAAGTGTAAAAGGTCATTCTGGGGGTTTTAAGGGTCCATATTTTTTTATGAGTTGTTCTAACCATGTAAAAACATTTTTCACTCATTCACAAAGTTTTGGTCATTGTCACACAAGTGTCTACAGGGTCATCGTAAAGTGTAAATTTGGTATCGCACTTGTCATCACTGGTCATAGAAAGGTTACACACAAGAAAAAGTATTGTTTATATGTCATGGTTGATCTATGTTTTTGATTAGTAGAGTATTGTAAGTGTTAGTTCACATTTGAATCTTTATCACTTCACACATTAGTCTCTGTAACACCCGCTCCTCCCAGGTCCACCCAAGTAACCAGCTAGCCAGGAAAACATGTGATGAGAGTGGTTACTATAAGGGATTCAATCTCCACGGTGACCTTAAGGAAATGGAATCAATGGAACTCATCAAAAAAATCCATCCATATCAGCAATTACACCCCGAGGAGACATGTCAGCCACTCAAACATCCTGTCCCTGGGTCCCACTGATGTTTTAAGCTGCTTAACACAAGGTTTCTCTCTTGCCATAGCAAAGACAATGACCAACAACCCAAAGTCTCTCTCATAGGCATATGTGCCAGCAGCTATGGAATTTTCTCAGCAGACCTGTGCCAATGACCCTGAGATTTGAGCCACTTTTCTTGCCCAGAGTCCCAACCTCCACCTAGAACTTTTTACAACCTATAGAATCAATAAAAGACATGATAACAATGCTAATAAATCAAAAATCAACCTCAGTACTAGGCATGAGCATCCCCAATAGGGACTGACATTCTGTCAAACACTTGGCATCAATGCAACCTACAGATCTAGGATATAAGACAAAGCATATATGACTCAAAGAACTTATGAAACATAACTAGAAGGATCGCCTCCTTCTCCATTGGGCTAGTATATCATCAATTAGGTATTTCTTCCATTCATTTAATAATTGCAAGTAAATACATGAAATAACCATGACATGAACCAGTCATTTTAACCATGCTTATAACCAACATTAAACGATATAAATATCAGAGATATGACAACCCTTAAATCCACATATAAAAAGGTATAAGAGTAAGAGAACTTATCTTTTATTAATCATATTCAAATCCAACCATGCTTGAGACTTCCACATTCCACCTGCCCATAGGCATGACTGAACCAAATTTCTCTTTCAGCTAGTCACTCTTGTGTCATATTCTAAGCATGAATGTGGGATCTCATAGAACAACCAATCCAAGAAAAAACAAGGGAATCTAGAGGTTAAACCACCTCCACCCTCACCAAACCGTGATCACACCAAAATTGGTTCTCTGATCACAACCGAACCAAAGTTGGAATTCCATATAGAATCCACCACTATCCTTAAGAAATTTTTCGTCTCCTTGTCTCTCAGGCTTTTCTGCAATCTAATCCCAGATCATTATGCCCTAAACCAAGACCAAGCTCTCAAGATTTACCACAATCCAAACTCGAATCTCAAGGCCCTAACCTGATACTTCTCCCTCGGGATTTACCATGTATCTCGCCAAAACCAGTCAAGGAATTCCTAGGCCTTTGGGAATGAACCTTAAGACTACCTTTGCCCAAATTTTGAAATCCATCTGGAAAACCAAATCTCAAAAGGGAAATAAACATCCCAACACCATGGCATCAGGAAAAAGGTAAGGCTAGGATGAAAATCATTTTCATAACCTGACAAAACCATGCCATCAACAACAAGAGGACCATACACCAACATGAAAAGTCAAGCAATGTCCAAACCATCTAGGAAATCACACATGCAAAAGGTTACTTACAAGTATTCTTGTTGAAGTTGCCTCATCCTGCTCTTCTCCCTTGATCCTTGCTTTCCTTCCTTTCCCTTTTCTTTCTTCCTTCTCTTATCCAAAGCTAGAGTCTCCAAGAAAACTTTTAAGTGACCAAGAGTGAAAGAGAGAGATAATAATGAGAGAGCTCCAAACTTGAATTGAAAAAAGGTTATACTAACCAAGATTTAGGAACCAAGTTTGCCAACTGATCCTCAGAAGCCTTTTTATTAATGAGGCCTCTAATTTCTTCATTTTCCATTATTTTCCTTCATTTTCCTCCTCACATGCAACCTGTGACCTTTTACCTTTCTTTTCTCCTATTTTCCTTTATTTTCATAAATAAATGTGCCAAAAATGCCTTAGCCTTTTCCAATTTTCACTAGCCAAAACACACATCTAGTGATACCCACTAGGATATCTTTTCCTAACATTCAACTTGGGATACATGTCCCTTACCCGTGGTCTTGTTTTTTCCTTTATTTAATTTATTACATGGAATTTTCACTAGGGCTATTACAAAACCCTCTCGCTTGGGGAACACCGTCCTTGGTATTAAACCACACCAAGACCTCAGAAAAAGCACTGAAAAGGAAACACATTTCCCATGGATATTTATAACTTAGCTTGTTGTATTATTTATAATCAAAGACCTGCACAAAAGAAAAAAACATGACAATATGAAAATATAATAACCATATCGCATACTAGAGCTTTATAATACATCGCATTATGGTATTTAGAATAATCACATATACACATGTGCACATTTTCTAAACCAACAAATAAAAGGATACGATGCTCGTATCATTCAATAAGGGAATCCAAAGGATCACACCTCCACCCTCAAAGTAATACCATGATTCACCTCCTTCCCAGGAAGTCAAGAATCCACTACCATAGTTAAAGCTGCATCTAATGTCTCGCCCTATAATCCTGCGCCACTTGCCCTCTCAGTGAACAATTACTAACTCTTTTTTTAGGGAGCACATGCAATGTGCATCTGATTCCATTTGGAAATGCTAATAACCAAAATAATTATATTTGCATCCTACCCTTCTCTGCTACACAGTCCCTCGGGAAATTTGGTCACTCCCTTCCATGTAGTTAGTCACCTTCCAAGTTCCCTGGAATCCCCTAACCTAGGCGATCCATCCCTTGGCAAGGCTTCCTCACATCACAAGATACAATACCAAGGTATATACCTGCCTCAAAACCATCATATTAGTCATAGCATGCTCATGGAAATCAATGGGCACTATTGGGTACCAGTGTCCCATAATGGCCATGGTCCTTAGGTACTCTACTAGTATATTGCTGCATTTTCTAATTCCTTTTGCTGTTGCAAATTCTTGCAGTCGATTTTGTCCACCTAACCAGGCATTTTTCATGCTTCCTATACGAAGCACATAACTTCCATTAGATTAAAAATAAATTTAAATAGATTCACATAATATCTCATTGGTATCTTGTCAACAAGGTACAATTGCAATTTTGTTCACTTCCTATCACAACAAGTCAGACTAACTATTTGATCAAAACATCATGTATAAACATATCACATCTGGTTAGATAAAAACATAATAATCATAGATCAACATCATAAATCACATGTAACCATCATAAAATATAATCATAGATCACATATAGTGATCATATACCATAGTCTTAAATCACATGCATAATAAAAATGAAATAAAATGTGATACTATCCTTTCATCAATCCTTAGCTTCTACCTTTGTCCTTATTTCGTACGAAATCTGGTTTGGTTGCCACACCAGGGGTTATCACTCAGAATTTTCTCAAGGTTAAAGAAAGAAATTTCCGAGGTAACCACAAACCAATCTTTTAGACTCAGGTTCTAGCCAACATAAGTCCAGAGAGGGCTCTCTCTTTATAATTTAACTTTGTTTTGAGTAGGATTTCAAGCTAGTTCTTAGTGATCATGATGTTTTGGTTTTGATTGGGTGGTGTATTGAGGAAAATAGATGTTCAGAAAAAAGTATTCAAGCCATTGGGCTATGGAGTCAATTAAAGAGTGGCTTAACTGGATCAGATCAATTACTAAAGGAGGAGTTCACAGGGCAGGCTAGCACAACAAAAAGCAAATCTACAGGTTCAAATGCATGAGGTTGTCCTAACCAGGGAAAAAAGGCAATGAAGAATCCTTAAAATGGGGTCAAGATGAAGAACAAAAGGAGATCAATAGCAAAGGGTAACTAATAATCCTTTACTATGGACTTGAGGGGGGAAGCTACGAAAGTAAGGGAGCAATTAAGAATTCCCAGACTAAGATAGTTTAGCAGAAAACAGTGAGAAAGTAAACAGTCAAGACAGAGAGGATTAAAGATAATTATGAAATATAATTCCTTGTTTACCATTCAGATTTCATAGAGAAAACATGTCAATATTTATAACATGACGAGAAAACAATAATTAAACATGAAGAGATAATACTTATTTGGTTCCAACTATGCACAAGAATCCAGTGAAATGTCTTTAGCTTTATTTCATGACCAACAAAACCAGTCCAGTCTTGAATACAATAACTCCTTAGCTTGATATAAAATGTCTACAAAAATTTATTTTAATCCACCCCAAAATACTTCAAATGAAGAAGTATTTATACTAATTCTAAACTGACATATCTTGAAGAAATATCAAGATTGGTTTTATAAATATCTCCAACTGTTTTACATTGATAGAACTTAAATAAAGGACACTCAAAACTAATGAATCTATTTGAAACTATTTTTATGGATATATGGTGACAAAGAAGTGAAATTCAATTTGATAGCAACTCTTAAGTGATGATGAGGCTTCCAAGTCAATAACTGCCTCCTTCCTTTGTGCATTCTACCCCAGAAATTCTACAAACTTATGGTCCAATGATACACTTGTATATCTCAATCCGAGATAGATATGTAAAATGTGAAATAGGTTATTGTAGACAAGTATGTTTTTGAGATACACCTCTCTCCGTTTCCCCAAATTCAGCTCCAGTTGTTCACAATATTCTCTGCGAAACGATGTCTAAAACAGGACTTTACACAGTCCCAAAAATAGGCTGTGAATATATGCAATTATCTCACTTTTGGTAATACCTGTGTAAATAGTGAGATAGGTTTGTGTCGCTTTGCCTGTTAGGAACACAAACCTCCTTCAGTTTCTCCAAATTCATTTTGTATTGGCCATAATAGTTTCTGCAAAGCTATGACTTTAAACAGGAAATTTATGAAGAATGTACCATTTCTGCTCTGATTTCATCTTTTAACCTTAAATTTCTTTTAATTGTTTTTCACTTTTACTTTGGATAAACTTCGTTTTTGCTGGTGAAAGTGTTTTCATCTCTATTTAACCCATACTACATCCATGTTTACTTTTACTGTTTACTTTTACCGCTCTGTTTTTTCATCTGTCTTCACTTTGACATGAATCTGTATGCTCTGTAACTGTCTTTCATATCATTTATCTTCATGCTAGTTGATTTACTTGACTTGGTCTTCAATTTGATGCTCTTTAACCTTGATACACTTTGACTATTATTTACTATTTCCTTTTACCTTCACTGTATATTTTAGGTTTTTTACTATCTATTTCCACAATAAATCATTTAATTTCATGTTTCCTTTGCTTGTCTTTAACTGTATGTTTTATTTTCCATCTCTGTTTGAATAGATTTGATAACAATCTCAGAGTAAACATGTCTTATGACTAGTATTAAGACTATTTATCCAAGGTTGCGGTCTTCTGATCACCTGTAAAATAAAACAAACTATTAGGAAAACGTTGGGTTGACAAGGAGGGTCATTAATGGATTTATCAAGCTTTATAAGTCTATGGAGTGAGTCCAAAATGATTTCAGGAGGTAAACCATGCTTGAATTGGTTAGAAGAAGCTTCAAGTGGAGTAGAAGGGTTTCATAAATTTGCATAATAGAATGGGCGAAAGACAGAAAACCTAGGTTCTTGGGGTTTGAAATTTAGCAGGAAAACTTTTAAATATGGCACAAATTGAATAGTAGACGGTTTTGTCATTTAGCAGGGTGAACAATGGCTGTTTTGGCGTGTAGCAGACTGGTAGTAAGCGGGTTTGATCACATAGCTTTTGGGCGCTTGTTGGTATTTGGGGGGAGGCCGCCCGATGCCATTCATCAGGTGCCACGCAGAATTGGGGCCCAAACAAAAACTGCCCATATTAGGTGGGTAAAGGTCGGGTTCTTGAGGCCTTGCGAAATTAATGAGGATCATTAGATTTGACAGGGGAAGATTGGGCGGTGGTTGGTTCATGAAGATGAACGAATAGTAGTGGGGGGGCCCAGCGAGGGTTTAAAAGTAGCAGGTTTTAATTAATCACGGATTATGGTGGATTAAGGGCGTCGGGGGTGATTCCATTGGCGGAGGCCAATTATTAATTAACTGCAGATCGGTTAACTAATATCTTTTATTCACCAGAGGGTTTTGGTTCTTAATTAGTTGCTGATCGAATAATTAACCCATTAATCATTCATGATATTTAATAAAGTTTATGTTTCAAACTTCGGGACGGGATATTAATATTAAGGGGTTTTAATTAATACATAGGGAAAATGGTTATTTTCTTGGGAGTTTAATATAAATAAAGTTACCAATTAATATGAACGAAGTCGGAGAATGTTTTAGCACTAAGTATAAAATGAATTCTTTGCAATTTGTTTTTTCTTTTCACATAGAAAACATAAAAACTTAGGCTAAGTGTATATTTGTGGGGTTTTGTAAGAAGGAGTTTTTACATGGAAGGTGATCCCTTTTCTAAGGTTTTATCCTTAGAGAAAGGGGTTTATTAGGGGAAAGTAAGTTTATTTGGGAATATGAGTGAATTTGAAGGGCGGTGAATGCTTATGAGGGGACCTTTAGTACTTAGGATCTATAAGTTATTGGGTCGAGGGTCTCGTCCCTCCAGAAGTTAGAGAAATGCTCTGAGCCGCTTTAACTTAAGAATTTAGGTACTTTAAGACTTTCCTTGGAAATTAGTTAAGTGAAAAAATGTAATGAATGAGGGAGGTTAATCAATTGACTTTGTGTACTTTGGTAAATGCTCAATTTTCATCCATACTTAGAAATTTAATGATGAAGGTGATCAACATGCTTTTATCTAACAATCATCACAATTCTGCAACCATTCTTCTACTTACCCACCTATTCATCCTATCATTTTTAATTCTCTTTATTAGGGTGCAATTAAGCTAGAAAACCCTTATCAAAACCTTTTTGTTTTCTTTTACAATGGTATTCTAACTAAGTCTAACCTTATTACATCTAAGGGCTCAGATTAAACAGTTGAGCTCCTTTTTATTTAGTCTACCTAATCTACTTATCTGCCAAGATTACATTGTTTGGTCATATTTTATTTCTCTATCTATAAGCATGAAATTGAAAGCATCAAATAGCCAAGTTTAAAAAATTTTACTATCATGGATTTGTGGCATAGGTTACAAACTGCACACAATCATTTATTTTTCATAAAAATGTAAATAGTAGTGGAATTTTGACTAGCACAATTTCCTGGTCTTTTCCTTCTTTGGGGTTCATATTTTTCATATTTTTGACCTTTTTATTCTTTTTTTTCCTTTGATTTTTATTTTAGGACATACCCTCTTTACATTTTTTAATTGTTTGAATATGGAAAACATTTTCAGAAAGCAAAGGTATGTACATATTACAAGTTTAATCTTAGCCATTCAAAAATTATGACTCCTATTGGTATAGGAACCTAACATCAGGAAAGCACCGTGTGCCTTCTCCTCAACCATGTGCACATACACATAGTGTGAACACACACATATAACTACACACATCATACAACACCATGCAATATATGCATCTACACCAGTAGCATATGTACCACATGTACATAGTACCACCTATACACTGCAACCACTTGCACAACGTGCGCACAATCTCACATGTACACAGAACCACCTGCACAACATGTACAAAACTCCACATGTACACTGCATCACTATACAACATGTACATAATACCACATGTATGACATGTACATGACACCATATGTACACAATGCCACATGCATGACATGTACACAAAACCACCTGCACAGAGTGCCACATGTGCAACATGTACACAACACCACATGCATGCAACACCACTTGTATAATCATGCACACAACACCATATGTACATAGCTCCACAAGTACAACCTCCACGCAACACCACCTATACATAACACTACATATCCAACATGTACATGGCACCATCTATACCTAGCATTGCATATGCAATATCCACACAACACTACATGCACATAACATCACATATGCAACATGTGCACAACAATAGTCCCACACATCCAAAACCATACTCTCTTTGCCAAGCAACCTTGCTTCCAGTGTCTTATCCATGCTTGTCCTGGCATGTCGCAGACCACACTGCTTTCATTTCATTGTTGCATACCTCGATATAACCCGTCCATGACATAGACATAATATAATCACATAATATCAACTCATAAACACATGATACCGACCTCATATATTTTTCAAGGCTACTCCTCCCTATTGATTCCTCGTAATACCAGGAACCTCTTCATGTTATTCACTTGCATAAGAAATCATTCCTCCACAAGAATGATCCTTGACAACCCTGTGAGATAGTGACATAGACACATGGATACATACATACATATATATATGCATTATTATAAAAAAATCATGGTCCTATCAGAAAACAACATACGTACACACATATATATACATATAAATGTTATCGTTAATAATCATGATCCATGATGACCCTTTCAAACTTGAATTAGAGACACACCTATATATATATATATATATATATATAAACATCAACATAATCATGATCATAACATAATTACCATATATCAAGGTCAAGGTTAAGAGAACTTCCTTTATTCATGCACAACATGCACGAAAACATAGCCAAGGCATTGGATACCTCATATCCATTTACTTTACCTTTTGTGGTTATCTTTCTCATGTTTGTGTTGCCATCATTGATTTACAACAATGGACCCAACCAGTCCAACCGACTATCGTAGTCTTACCTTCCGCTGTGTTGACTCATGCACCAAGATTCATCTATGTCTTACATCATCGGGTGAGTACCACACTCTCTCCCAGAGCTCCATTAACTTCCTCCGTTCCCAACCAACTCCTAGGAATCAAATCATAAAAGGTAATTCCAAGAAACAAAAAAGAAGAAAAACCATGAAAACCAGTAATAACACGAAACCGCAAAAAATGGTATATCTATGCACCAGACACAAGCAAAATAACAAATCAAGTGCAACAAATCATAAAAATACCAAAAGCAAAAGACAATAAACAAACAGCATGACTCAATCCCCATGGTTCTTAGTGCTTCCAAAGGAAATCTCAACGTAAGCCTTCTCCAAGATTTCATGGAAATATCTCTTACCATGCAACTCCTTGCATCATAATACCATAAACATATAATTGTCAGTGTATAAATAAACATAGCAATACATTAGTTACCTTATCATTTTATGCCAAACATATTTCCTTGTAAATGAACACATCTGTGTCATATGTCAAGGGACTCCAATTCCCTTGATAGATCCACCTGTAACTAGAGACTAGCTAATATACTTATCAAGTACATTCTCATGAATATGCACTTATCAAAATAATGCCAAAAAATATTAAGGTTAAGAATACTTCCTGTATGCAAAGCATTCATTTGTTTATAATTAGGATTCCCAAGCATAGCCAAAGGAATTCTTGCCCAATTCCTTTCTTTTATGTTGTTTCAATCGAGCCTTACAATGGGTTGTCACATCACCTAACTGTTAGTTATATAAACCATACATCAAATATAACTTTGTCACGCTACTACCAAGCATGTTTCTTGCACTTTCTCACACATGTTAGTCTCACATTCCAAATATCAAGACAATCATATCTATCAATTTGAAATCAACCTTTACCAAGACTAACAATCATGTCATAATCCATGGTCAACTCAAAGTCCTTAGACATAATGCTACAACTATCACCTACTATACTCAAGTACACATCAACTATCTCAAGACATATGTATTAGTACAGGAATCTCAAAACAATATGATTTGAACTCATACTCATATTATGCAATTCACCAAATATTCCACCAACTTGCAACCATACAATGTTAAATAATTTAACTAGATGACATAGTCAAATAGACAAGCACCAAATATACGACATAAGAAAAATCGTACCTTACTCTATCTTAGGGGAGGCTATCTTGTCTACGCAATCAAGATAGTTAGCACGATATAACTTCTCAATACATGATCTTAAACATAAATAAGATCATTATATCCATAACAATCACTAAATAACATGTTCACATCCTAACTCATAATCAATTATCATTTATACATAGAAATCACATATGTATGATCGATCTAGATTAGTATGACACCAAATCACAAATATGTTGGCTCATACCTAAATTTCACAACCATAACCATTTGCATAGGCCAATCCAGGTTAACACAATACATATAACATCAAGATCTTCAATGCAATGAACATAACCATCACACATATGGCCAATCCAAATTACAACATCAAGATCTCAATGAGATAACACTAATCACCAAGTTAATAGAATATAATGAAAATAAGCTATATATCATGCTCATCAACCACATATAACCTAATCGTTGAGTTATACAACATAAACAACAATAGCAATGCATACAACTAAATGTTACTGTCATCCTTGACTATTCGACGCATGTGCATATAACTACACTAATCAACTAACGTCTATCATGAATGTAACCATAACATCAAAAGACATGTACATAAAACTAATGCATATAATAATACTTCATTTACATACATGCATGATAGAAATCCAAATCTGTATGACGACATGCTCTTGCCTCAAGGTCTAATGCTGCAACTTGACTTTAATGGTTTGTATCTCCTGCTATATCTCATCAAACACATTAGCATTATAACATACCAATAGCACCATGATGACCTAAATTTCATACCATGACTTCACAAGTCATGTTTGACCTACTAACCATGCCTAACTATAACCATGACCATACATGCATAACAACTTCATATAGACATATAACCCATGAGTACTGAACCATATACACATCACTCTAGCTAGAGTCCAATCATCGATGCATGACCATATCAACTTCACAAACCATGACCTCATGTATCAAAACAATAATTACTCCATTGAAGACATTGCCACATGCAACCATCAACATGCATAGTCAATGCCTAATCAATTACACATATGCATGAATGCATGTAGTCAAGCATAGGCAATCAATTCTTGTAACCAACCTACAAGACTGATACATGTAATCAAACAACCAAGAATGCAACCTTACATACAAGGATTTAATCAAGTTGCATATAAGCATGTAACTAGTCATATACTTCTGATCGTACATTCCAAAAAATCAACATGAAGCACCTCATGATAACCTTACTAAATTCATGATCAATCATTATGCAATGCAACAAGCACATGGAATGAAAGTGTAAGAGACACACATGCAACTAGCATGCATGCATGACCAAGCAACTTCACCCAAGGAGAGTGTAACCATGCTCTGATACCAATCTGAAACACCCCCTCCTCCTAGGTCCACCCAAACAGCCAACCAGCTAGGCAAATATGTGATGAGAGAGGTTACTATAAGGAATGCAATCTCCTTGGTGACCTTAAGGAAATGGAATCAATGGAACTCATCAAACAAACCCATCCACATCAACAATGACACCTCCAGGAGACATGTCCCACTAATTTTTTAAGCCTCATGACCCAAAGTTGCTCTCCTTCCATAGGCAAGACAACGACCAACAATGCAATGTCGCTCTCATAGGCGTTTGTGCCAACCACTGTGGACTTTTCTCAGCAGACCTGTTCCAACCAACCTAAGACTTGAACCACTGTTCTTGCCCAAAATCATAGCCTCTACCCAAAACTTGTTACAACCTCCAAAATCAAACAATGACATGATAACAATGTTGATAAATAAAAAATCAACCTTAGGACTAGGCCCGAGCATCCCCAACCGGGACTGACATTCTATCAAACACTTGGCATCAATGAAAGCTATAGGTCTAGGATACAAGACAAAGCATAAATGACTAAAAGAACTTATGAAACATAACTAGAAGGATCACCTCCTTCTCCATTGGACTAGTTTATCATTAATTAGGCCTTGCATCCATCCATTTAACAATTGCAAGTAAATACATGAAATAACCATGACATGAATCAATCATTTAACCATGCTTATAACTAGCATTAAACCATATAAATGTCAGAGATATGACAACCATTATATCTGCATATAAGCAAGTACAAGAGTAAGAGAAACTAACCTTTATTAACCATAGGAAAATCTGACCAGGTTCGAGACTTTCACGTTCCACCCAACCATCAAGATCGTTGAACCAATTCTTTCTTTCAGCCAATCACCACCATGCCATATTCCAAGCATGAATGTGGGATGTCATAGACTGACCAATACAAGAAAAACCAAGGGAATCTAGAGGTTAAGCCATCTCCACCCTCACCAAATTTTGATCACACCAAAATCGGTGTTCCAATCACAACTGAACTGAACTTCGAATGCCATCTCGAATCCATCACTATCCTTGAGAAAGTTTTCATCTCCTTGTCTCTCAGCCTTTACCGGAATCCAATATTGGATCACTAGGCCATAAACTAAGGCTAGTCTCTCAGGCCTTACTACAATCCAAACCCAGATCACTACACCCTAAACCAAGACGTCTCCCTCAGGCTTTACCATGTATCACGCCAAAATCGGTCAAGGGATTCCTAGGTCTTTGGGAATGAACCTTGAGACCACCTTTGCCCTGGATTCCAAAATCCATCTAGAAGACCAAAGCTCAAAACCAAAATAAATCTCCCAATACCATGACATTCGGAAAAAGGCAAGGCTAGGATGAAAACCACTGTCATAATCTGACATAACCATACCATCAATAAGAAGAGAACCATACACCAACATGCAAATCCATGCATGTCCAAACCAACTAGGAAATCACACATGAAAAAGGTTACCTACAAGTATTCCTACTGAAGCTACCTAATCCTACTCTTCTTCCTTGATCCTTGATTTCCTTCCTTTCCCTTTTGCTTCCTTTTCCTTCCTCGATCCAAAGCTATAGTGCTCCAAGAAAACTCTAAGTGACCAAGAGTGAGAGAGAGAGAATAATGAGAGAGCTCTAAACTTAAACTGTCAAAAGGTTATACTGACCAAGCGTCACTAACCAAGCCTTCCAACTGATCCCACTAACCAAGCCTTCCAACTGATCCTCAAAAGCCTTTTTATTAATGAGGTGTCTAATTTCTTCATTTTCCATTATTTTCCTTCATTTTCCTCCTTAGATGCAACGTGTGACCTTTTACATTCCTTTTCTCCTATTTTACTTTATTTTCATAAATAAATGTGCATTGTGTAGTGTTATCACCAAAAAATTGATCATATAGCCTACTTTACTAGATGGATCGAAGTACACCATGTAAACCCAATTTTACCATAGTAAAATTGCTTTCACTGTGAGAAATTACTTAATAAACCAACTTTCTTAAGTAATTTATAATTAGACCCATGAAGAATAATTAAATAAATCACTATTTATTTTTTCTTCTAGGAATAATTAATTAAAACATTTTTAAACTATTATTCCTTTTCATATTTCACCCAACTGTGAAAAATAAACAGATAAATCATTAGTTATCTTATTTTTCTGTAAGAATAATAATTAATCATAATTAATTATTATTCTTTGTCAAATTTGACTAAATCCCTTAGGAATAATTAAATAAATCATTATTTATGTATTATTCCTTAACCAATTCCTTGAGATGATAAATATATCATTTATTTATTTATTTATTATTTCTAAATAAAAGTTTAAATACTTTTTTCCCTCCTAACCAAATATAATAAAATATTCCAAGTGGTTATTCCAAGAATGGGATTAATGATATTTTATAATTGCTCATTATTCAAAGATAACTCGGTATTTTGTTATAAATAAAGGGTTTTTCCATTCATTATTCACTTTGCATTATTTTCATTGTTGTACTCATTGTTGTAACTCTGATTATTTTCATTGTCACACACCATTTTTGTTGGGTTTACACATTATATAGGAGAGAGACTCTACACAGAATGAAGATGTTTGAGGATAGCCAAGAACCCATCCTATAGAGGGGGACTGGTAACATTTATTTGTTCCCTGCACAGGTGTTAGAATAAAATATATTCTTTGTATATCTGGTTTCCATTGGATGATTGGAGTTATTACTATTTTTTTTTGTTGTTTAACTATGACTGTGGCAAAGATCAGAATTTTGGCAAGTTTTGTTTCTATCAGTTGCTGCAGATCTACAATGTTTAACAACCATCTATATTGTTGAGATTTCTTTTCATCCACAATCATAAGTGGGTTCTTTACGTACATCTTTGAGAAGAAAACACTACAACAAAATTGACAACTCCACTGGTTTTATATTTCAGATTTGGAAAACTAGGTGACCTTCAATTTTCAGCTTAGGGTTTCTTCCATTTTTAGTTTCTTAATGTTTCCTATATTTTTAACCCTAGATCTATTAAATTTTTTACTTTCGCAAGTTTTCTGGTCTTTTCTGCAAGTCAAAAGAACCAGTCATGACAGAGATGGCAATTTTTTTTTAGATTTGCTGATCAAGAATCAAGAAGCGGAAATCTCAGGTTTTGGCCCAAAAAGTGCAATCGAGAGTCCAGAGCGCACCTTTCAGCCCACAAACTGTGATCCCCCATGAAAGCAGTTCAGTAACTGTGATTTTAGGGTGTCCGGGTTTTTATTAGATCTGTTTCTCAGTTTTGCCGAGAGATGTCTGCTGGGTTGTTTGACCTTTGTCTCATCCTTCTTAGGCCTTGATCTACTCTAATTTACTTGTCGGAGAGGAATTTGCCCCCTACGACTTCTAATACACTTCCACCTTTATAGGAGGAGTTTATTTGTGTGAGTAGTTTGCGTTTCTGCAACACCTTCAAACATATTTTGAGATTTGTACCCTTCTATTTCATATCTATAAAGATAGATTGTCACCATCCATAGTTTCATATTAAAACTTGTTTGGTCATTGACCTTATGGTCCCATCGGTTTCCCTAGGTTCTTCACCCATCTCCCTATCATTTTACAATGATATTCTCTCTGGTTTTTTGTTGTAGCTACACCACTTTCCAATAGCCTAGTGTCATTTGATCCTAGTCGCAATGACAATTAGATCTGTTTACCTTGTTAGTGTGTTTTCCATCGATTTAGCTACCAACCAGCACAGTGTTTGCAAACACAGTTTGGGTGGGGTTTAGTTAATTTTCTTTTTTTTCATTTTATGTTGTTAATTTTAGTTTATTTTCAACAAGGTTTTTTCTTTTTTTCTCACAAACACAATCTGGGCTTAATCAATAAATACACTCACACACAAAAGCACACCTCAAGTGAAGGGCACTTGGTTTACACTGATAAGCGAAGACTTAACATTATGAATTTATCTCCCCTCATTGAGACAAAGGCATATTATTGATATCCCTTTACCATTTCCGTATCATGTGTGTCTTACGACCATTGCACCCCCAAGGCGTTTCTCGCGGAGACTATTAGGCCTTCACCCCCAATTTCCACTCGAGCATATTACCCCTCCCCATTGGATTCACGTTCATAGCCCTCTGAGTCCCCATACCAACTCTTCTCTTGGTTCATCTGATTCCGAGCCTCCTTCACCGCATATTATCACAATGTCTGGAACCACAACTGGTGCAGGAACCCAACCTGGTGTTGCCTCTGGTTCTACCCCAATGGTCACATCTAGTAGAATAGTCTCAGGAACCATTCTGGCAGATCTCATGCTCCCTTTTATGGATGGGTTAAGTCTCCCAGATTTTAGCGAGTTGATAAACCACCCTATACACCACGATGTTGGTTAGCCTGCTATGTTGACTAGGCTTCCCTCAAACATCCCAAAGTTTGAGTGTAATTTTGGATAGGACCCTACCAATCACATCCACTCCTGCCACATGTGGCTCATCCAACTCCATTATCGATGACTCCATTCATCTCCTACTCTTCTAATGCACACTCACTGGAGATGTTGCAAAATGGTATGTAGACTAGCCCGCTACATCTCATTCCATCTTTACAATGATTGCTAAAGCGTTCCTCTCATATTTCCAGTTACCTCTTCGGTACAACACTCGTATGGAGATATTGACCTCATTCCGTTAGTCCTTTGTTACTAGCCTTTGCGACCATGTTCAATAGTGGCATCGAAGGAGGAGAATATGCCATGCCCTGCCCTCTGAAGACTGTGTCTATCTAGATTGGTTTCGTAGGAGCCTTTTAGAACCCATTGGAAAAGATGTACCGTCCCATTTTCCTCAGACTGAGGAAGAAGCTCTCCGCACTGCTCTAAGATATGACCTGATTTATGCACAATCTGGTTATGTCTATGTCGTCATTCTAGACCTCCCCCGTCCTGGAAGTGCCAATGCACCAGGGGCATCTCACGATGCCGATGGTATCATTGGAAGACTTTCAGCCATAAACTCAACAAAGTTATGGCTATCTTCAGGGAGGCACCAGTTCCTCTAACACTCATACCCTCCCTGCTAGCAACATGTTTTCAGGACCCCAACCTATCTACCAAATTGTTTCTCCTCCTTATGCACAGTCGAGTGCTCCATACCCTCAAGAATTAGTGCCACAGCCTCCCATGCATCCTCAGCCCCAGTAGCCACTGCCCCCTTAGGTGAAGTGTTTGCACAGAGTGCAACCAATCCCAAAAATTTGAAGAAAAATAATAAGGGGAATGGTAACAAGGGTAACCAGGGTAATCAAGGTAACCAAACTAGTGAACCCCATGGGAACCAACCTAACACCAAAAACTAACAACAAGGTAGTCAACCCAAGCAGAACAATGCTATTTGTATGAACAAGCCTTATGCATTTTTTGGTGTACATGGCCATTATACACATGAGTGCCCTCTCTTACCCCAGATGTGCCAAATGTGGGAAACTCAAGCATCTTCTAGAGGTCAATAATCGTCTCAGAATCCTGTGCCATCTCAGCTGACAAAGCTTACAAATCCTTTCCCTCAGTAAGGATTTGTTGCTGCTCAAACTCAGCTAGGTAAGGCAACCCATCCCCCCCCCCCCCAACCTTCTGGTCTTGGTGAGTACCAAATCCTTATCATCAATTCTGATAAGGTTAACCCCTCCAATATCAACCTGAAAACTCGGTCACATCAATATGAAAAGCCATCGACTTCATCCACCACTGAGTCCAAAACTAAAGCATCTACTGAGCCTCTTATGAAAACAAATGGTACGTTACATATCCCTCAACCTAAAGTTGAAGCCATTCCCAAGATCCAAAAGGGACCATTATTCCGTAACGCGGCTTCTAACTAAGCTGCCCATAGATACATTATAGTAGATGACTTGGCGCAATCACCTGTCGCAATATCGATGCTGGAAGTAATCTAGTTGTGCCCATATCAAAATAAATCTCTACTAACTTCCTTAGGTTTAGTAGATACTTTTAACGATAATTTGATTGTCTTCCCTATTGATACATTAGAACATCCCCCATTTCTTTCATCTATTGCTTTCCAAATACCAGTTTGAGTCGGTAATTCCATCATCTCCCGATGCATTATTGACGAAGGTAAATCCACCTGTGTGATGTCTACTGCCATTTAGAAACAACTTAAGTCACTTGAGTAGACCCCCTCTAACATCACTTTGTGTGCTTGGGACGGAAACTCCTCCTAGCACCTTGGCATGTACTCCAACTATCAAGTGATCCTTGTGGGCAAGACTGTTCATGTCAACATTGAGGATATTGATGCCCCTTTGGATTATATTCTCTGAGGTCATAGTTACACATATGCCATGTCAGCTTTCGTATCTATGGCTTTCCACAAGATGTGTTTCCCCCATGAAGGGAAGATTGTTACCATCGATCAATTGACTTACTACGAGCTGGCATCCATGACCTCCACCAAGTCCATTATCTCATTGATGTTAGATAAGCAATCTCCAACTCCTCTCGCCGTTGTTTCACCTAGAGTCTACAAAGATTCATTATTGTTGGGTTCTTCCCCTGGTCCTCCCCCTCTCATCTTAGAGCCTAAATCTATGAGTGTTTTCATGTTACAAGTGTCAAGGGATGCTCTCAAGAATTTTGGTACATCCAATCAACAACCATCTCCTCAGCACCTTGTTGTTGCCATCTCAGTTGAGCCCTCAAAATCCACCACCCCAAGACCTCCTCCATTTGTGGGTGCCTCTCCTATGTTTCCACTAGGAACTGTTCCTCCAGGTCTCAACTATCCAGGAGTTATTCCACTGGGAAATTACCCTGCAAGATGGATACCTTTCTTATTTCCCCCTCCTAGAGTATTTTTTGTCCCTTTCATGGCTTCGTTGGTCCTTCCTAACATTAATTTGGGGATCCCAGTATGGTACATCAATCCCCTTGAAAGAATTATGCCTAGTTAGATACACTCTTATAATGCTTTGACCTCGGTTCAACAAGTCCCTACAGCCCCTACCACTGCTTCAATTCCATCACAACCCCAATAGGAACCCACTCCTGTTGCACAAGCATTCGGATAGGGGGGAAACACTAAGAGGAAATAACCAAAGGATAAGGCTCCCCAATCTCCTCTAGCCCCTAAGGCCCCAAAGTCATCACCTCAATGTGTTTTGTGTAAAGTTGTTGGGCACACCACCAATAATTGTCTCGATATTCCTCGTCTAAAAATTTTGGTTCATGAAACATTCCCTGAGTCAAATATCACTGAAGTCCATGTTAACTTACCAGGTCTACCAAGGAAACTCATAACATTGCACACAAGTCACCCTTGTGCCATGTGTGATCATCATGGTCATTATTCCCATTGTTTTCCTCATCTCGATGAATTCGCGATTGCCTTGAAGCACTTTGAGAATCCGAGGCCACTCATGGTGTAACCCCTACTCCTATACTCGTGGATTCTAGTACAACTAGTCAACTAGAAAAGGGGGATTCTAGTCCAACCATTGTGATCCCTCCTCCTGATGTCGAGATGACAAACATCGCAGGCCATATCCTTTACCTATCGTCATCCTTGAGGTCCTCACAGGCAAACCTTCCAGAGGTTTCTATGCGCACTTTTATCAAACCTCTTTTGATAAATCCTAGGTCTCAACATCCGTAGGTCCTCCATCTACCAGCTCGTCGTCTACCATTCAAGATGATGCATATGTGAACCTTATTTATCAGGTTGATGCACCAGGTAACGCCATTGCATCATATAGTTAGTCTTCCTCCCCTTCGACCATTTTCCAGTCTAATGAGGACATCATGGAATCTATGTCTACCCCTGATTACCCTTGCACTTAGGCAAGGGGGCATATTTTTGGAGGATTCTAAAGGCCATTTCCTTCCTAATTCTCCCAATGTACTCTACCTCAAGAAATGTTGCTCATAGCACATCCCTTTGATTTGTGTGTCTTTATTTCTGCCATAAAGTTAGGTAGATTGCATCATCTCATCCATTGTCTTTTAAACCTTTCATATGGATCCATCATCCACATCATATATTGGTCGTGTCGATGGAGCGAGTCACTTCTCCTAGAATTTAGGCTCAGCAGCCTCGGCCATTTTTACCCCCTTGCATACCTTAGTCCTTTCAAACGACATGTGCATTGGATCTACCACCAATAATCAGGTTGAATATGATGGAGTGATAGGTTTTTTAGTTGATTCCCTTGCTCATTGCGTCCTTCATCTTCATGTTCGTTTAGATTCCTTGCCACTTGTCATGCAATTGAATGGTGTGTATCATGTGCATAACCAAATCCTATTTAGAAAATATCTACGAGTTAAGCTGTTAGTACTTGAATTTGAAACCATTACTTTCATTGATGTTCCTAGAGCCCAAAATAACTATGTAGATAACATTGAAAACAATATTCTAGATTGGCATTTATCACATGTATAGCACATAAGACAACCATAAACAAAAGACATGGCATACCATCCTCCTCATATCAAACTGCATAATCATATTATGTAATATAAGTGTTTGGAGTCCACCACTCTAAATATATTCGACATGCCCATAGCATAATAGGGGGCATATGGGCCCCTACATATCCTTATCATACTTTGAAGGAGCTCGTGCCAAGTTGGGCTGAGATGCTTGAATCCCTTTTTTGAGCACTCAGAACACAATGGCGCTCCACAAACTCCTCCTACTAGGGGGCAGCATTCCCACCTTTGCATACGAGATCAAATCCCTCCATCACATATGATTCTGGGCAGTATCACATGCTTGGGGGCATGATGATTTTCCCCTGGCCATCTTCTCAATTGATTAACATAAGTCTCGGCCCAGATCCCCCCGAATCTAGGTATGGTCAATTATCCTCCCATTCCTTGGATAGTTTGTCCTACCGGCCTCTCTAGCAAGCCATATACACATCACATACAGTAGATTTTTGATACCATATCTTCAAATATTCTACTCTATGTCCACATATTCCCCATGTTTGACTTAGTGGGTGAGGACGATTCTAGGCCTCCTTTAGTATTTCATTCATGTTTTCATCCTCCCTTAATTCTTCACTAGGAACCATTGTTCCAAGAAGCATTAAGGACATTTTTTGACAAGTAAGGCAACTTTCCAGAATTTTGTAGATCCTAATTTCGATGGTCAGTTTGTCCGCTACAATCTCCACAAGATTTAGGGCCTTCTCCTCCTCTCAAATTGGAGGAAAAACACCCTTTTATAGAAAAATCCACAATTTTTATGTCACCCTTTGTGACCAAACCATAGCTTAGTTTGATGAACCATTAGCATCATTGGAAAGCTGTCATCAAGTACTTTTATCGGTCTTCCTCATTTTTTGATGATTTGACACTTCACCAGGAAGTCATTTTTGCAAGAAGGGTCACTTCGTTGCCTCTCAAAATCGAATTTCTTCATAAAGCGAAACTTATACTTTGAGCTCCACCTCCTCTTAATACTTGTCATACCATGTGTCAATCTTCCTCATGAACCAACATTTACTCATGCTTTGATGGTACCACCGGCCCTTTCTGTGTGGCAGTGTCATCGAGTCACCCTTGTTCAGAGCATCTGCGATGAGTCACCCTTGCATCCATGGAGTCTGTTTCACGTCCCATTATATCATATCAAAGTATTCCATCCATATTTGCATACCATCCATCCCGTGTTGCCATCCATACCATCCATCCCCTTTGGAGTTGAGTGAGTCACTACTAGGTAAACCATGCACTTTATGCTCTAACAAGGGAAGTCATTTGCTTGTCCTCAGTGCCACTTTTCCCATTATCCCTAGTTTCATTCCATGAGTCACATTGCTATTTCCCCTCGTGCCTTAGTTGAGGATCCTCATTTCCTTATCTATCATGGGCCATATTCTATCGACATTAGCTCATTTATTCTAGAAGAATGACCTAGAGGGTAGTGTATCTTCGTTCTAGCTTCCATTCTTGTTAGAAACCTTGGATCAAGCAAAGGGACTCATTATTTCCCTTTGACTTTGTTGTTTCATGTTCGTGATTCATACACTTGATGGTCCAGTGATGCAGTAGATCGCACTAGTGATTCCTGGGTGTGTATGAGATATTTCAAACCTCATGAGGCGGTGTCCCTTCTGGTAGCCCCCCACATGCCCGTATGCATTCCTATTATGCTACAACCTCACATGCAGCTTCGCAGAGTTGGTGGGTTCAATTCCTACCAATTGTAGTGTCCATAGCATGCACGTCTCCTTCAAATGATCCATTCAGTTTTACAGAGCCCTTCCCTGTTCAACAAGGCTTCTCTGGTTGTTCTACCTTCCCTCCCACCCATTTTTTGAGGGAAGGGAAATTATATCTCATGTACTCATATATTATTGTATTCAATCCTGGCTCATGTTTTTACAGGTGCATTATGTATATGGGGTACATTGTATTATTTTTTGGCTCTATTATGCCAGCATATCATGTACCATTTATCATGTACTTCATTGCTCAATTTTATGTTTCTGGATGCACCATTATTTTTGTACTAAGTTATCTCAGCTGGTATGGATATGCCTCCCCCACCTCATTGAGGTCTGGTAGCACAAAATAAAAGGAGACTTGCATTAGTCTCACCCACTCTGTCCCTATCCTCTTTCACTTCAACTCTCTCTCTCTCTCTCTCTCTCTCTGACTCTGCTGTGTCGTCTAGTGATTGTGTATTTAAAATGTACTTCGGTGATAAATGTTTCTCCTAACACTCGTGCGTTGGGGGGCAATCTACTATCACCAAGAAATTGATCATCTATCCTAATTTAATAGACGGATCAAAGTACACCATTTAAAGCCAATTTTACCATAGTAAAATTGTTTTCACTGTGATAAATTACTTAGGAAACCACCTTTGTTAAGTAATTTATAATTAAACCCATGACGAATAATTAAATAAATCACTATTTACTTGATTTTATTCTAGGAATAATTAATTGAACTATTGTTCAATTATTATTCCTTGTCATATTTGACTCAATTATGAAAAATAAAGAGATAAATCATTAATTATCTTATTTTTCTCTAAGAATAATTAATTAATCACTAATTATTATTCTTTGTCAAATTTCACTAAATCCCTTAGGAATAATTAAATAAATCATTATTTATTTGTTGTTCCTTAACCAATTCCTTGAGATGATAAATAAATCATTTATTTATTTATTATTTCTAAATAAAAGTTTAAATACCTTTTCCTTCCTAACCAAATATAATAAAATATTCCAAGTAGTTTTTCCAAGAATGGGGTTAATAATATTTTATTATTGCTCATTATCCGAGGATAGCTCAATATTTTGTTTACATATAGAAGGGTTTTCCATTCATTATTCACTTTGGATTATTTTCATTGTCGCACATCATTTTTGTTGGGTTCACACATTATAGAGGAGAGAGACTCTACATGAGCTGAAGACGTTTGAGGATAGCCAAGAACCCATCCCATAGAGGGGGCCTGGTAACATTTATTTGTTCTCTTCACAGGTGTTATAATAAAATCTATTCTTTGTATATCTTGTTTCCATTTGATGATTGGACTTATTACTATTTCTTTTTGTTGTTTAACTATGATTATGGCATAGATTAGAATTTTGGAGGGTTTTGTTTCTATTAGTTGCTGCAGATCTATAATGTTTAGTAGCCATCTATATTGTTGAGCTTGTTTGTCATCCACAATCTTAAGTGGGTTCTTTTCGTACATATTTTAGAAGAAAACACTACAACGCGTAGTTTCAGGCCTCAAGCCTCGACTCTCACTGTTGGAACTGTGCAATGGGCAAAAGCCCAGCCTCCCTTGACATCAAAAAATGTGTAGTTTGATTTTCGAGTGTCCATTCCCTCAACCAGACCCCATTGTCTCTAGAAACTACGCAGACTTATCCTCTAGGCCTCCTTGAGCTACACACTGCATAGTCTTAGAGATTAAGCTCCCCCCCTCACTATTGGAACTATAAAGTGCACAATCAATGAGCCCCTCTCCATAGCCTGTCACTTGTCCGGGGCTGAGTTGATGGATCAGAATGCATCATCTTATACTAGGGTTTTTTTCGACCTGATGTCGTTTCATCATGAGTGAATCACATATGTAGGTATCTTACCATACAATGGTAGGATAATGAAGAAGGGAATGAAGGTGGAGGCAATGAAAAGACGTTCTTGTACCTAAGCATGAAAACTGATCTATCAAGGCAATGCAAAGGGACACCAACTCGTGACCACAACTCAAGACTTGATATCGTTGAAGATTCCTATCACCAAGCCATGAGGAGGTGAAAGACAAGAGAATTATCAAGCAGAAAACATTCAAAACAACAGCAATGGCTTGACATTTCCACATCAATCAAGTAGTTCATATCATGAGTGCCATGTCATGCCTTTTCATGAGTTCTCATATGCCACATCATCATTGTGGATCATGTATATTGTATTCGTTGTAGAGTGGAAGTCAAAAGGACACATATGTAATATGGAGAGTCATATAAGTTGAAAGTTCATAGGAATTCAAACAAACATGAGGTTAGTCAAAGATTGACAAGGTGGGGAAGCATCACTCGTTGGTTATATATACTCTCTCATTGTATGAGTAAAGTGCTTTCCACCTTGGCTCCTCCCGCAAGGCATTAGAGAGATAAGATAGTTCTTTTAGGAGAAAGGAGTGGCTCCAATGTTCCACTACTAGAGCTAGTGATATACATTGTAAACATGTGTCTTGGAAATTTTACTTAATGATAGAAGCCTTCCAGGCCATCATGTTCTCCATGCATGGATTATGAATGTTTGTAAAACTATTATGCGAGTGTTTGTATTTCATGTTTGCATTCACATTTGCTAAGATAGTTGAACTATTTCGGTTATTTTAGTACTTAACTTATTGACAATGTTCTGTAATGGTTGTTATTGTTGTCCTATCCTTGTGGATTATTTTGTAGGATATTAAAAAAATATTTCCTCATTTTTTGGTTATAATGATCGTCGCATCCTCTATGGACTATTCCTTTGGATGTTAGTAGCATCATTCCAATTCATGTGTGTATCTTCTAGGGATTTACTACTACCTCTCAATTAGAGGGCCACTTTTCTCCCCTCTTAGCACTAGAAGAACCTTGACACATTTACAACTGAACACTCACTAGGCACACCTCCTCACTTTTCGAAGATACCATTTCTTCTCTCTATCATGTTGATAGTTAGATCCAAGGCATACCTTTGAGATATATGGAAACTGAGTTGATAATCCGGATGGGGCTGAGGTCCAATTGGGACTTCACATTGGGGAGACCCCTTGGTTGATGGGTTTCTAGCACCATCAACATTGGCACTAGAAGGAGGGCTAGATGACAAGTTGAGTCTGTTGAATCTAGTTTGAACCTCTTATATAAAATGGCTCATTCACAAATATTACTCCTAGGGTGTTTCTCCAAATTTTCCCTTTATCAATTTTCAATCCCCGATGAGCCTCTCGATCACTTGTCCCAGTTAAAGTTTGATGGTGAGGATGGAACACCCATAGCCAAGCACATTTCTGATTTTCTTAAATTTTGTGAATCTTATGAAATTGATGATGACGAATTTTCTTGTGTGATTTGCTTCCTCACCCTTTAAGGTTGTGTTAATTGATGGTGCCATACCTTGCTACATGCTTCCATCCATTCACTTCATCGGTTCCTCAGGGAGTTCCATCAAGACTTCGACATGTATAATTATTGAGATGTTTGTAAAATAATAAATCGCTTAAGAATGAAGCCTAATGAATCAGTTGAGGACTTTTCTGATCGATTCCTTCAACTTTTTTGTGAAATTTATGAAGAAGGTGTGAATCAGGATTTCTTGAAACAAGAGTTTGAGCACTTTGTTCTTATCTCTTTACAAAGTGAACCTAAATCCCTTGATCTTTCTACTCCCCCAATCATTGTGAATCCTGAGATACCTCTTATTTCGGAGGAGGAATATACTACTCCTTTTGTGCATTGTCCTCCTCCTTTTCCAGTCCTAATGTGGGTGCCTTTGTGTGATAGAAATAAATTTAAAAAGTCCACTATTCAAATTCCTAATACACCTTCTCATTCTTCTCCTATTCATGTATCACATTCAATGGAGGAAATTACAGAATGGCTCATGAAGCCTATGGTGAAGACTAACTCCTCCACTCCACAAGATGATCTCACTATTCATAACTCTAGTATGAATTCCTATTATCCTCTCTCATCTACATGCCTTGACTCTTTGTACTCTGATCCCCCTGATCAATCTTCTCCATCGGTTGGTCTTTCACACTCTCTTGATTTTCCTGTTGTTGGTCCAAACTGCGATCAGGTACAAGGTAGTCACATTGCATAGGCAAAAGAGTAGGAAGGTGAAGATTCTCTCAACATTTCTTATTTTTGTCAAGATCCCCCTTGTTAAGATTATGCTTTTCCATTATTTGCTGATTGTCAATCTATTAATGTCGGTATTGAATAAAATGAAATCAATTCTTCCAGTAAATATGTAGCCTTGGGAAACAATCATTCCAACGATGATGACTTTGTTGATGTACATGATCAGGGTTGCCCATGTGCATTAGCTGATCTCTTGGCTTCTAATGAAGATTTTCCTTTGGACCTAGAAATTGATTTACTTAAATAAGATGTGCTTATCGAAGCTTCCTCTTGAGCCATCTCACTATCCCTTATGCTCTACCATCTTACGAATAGGGTACTCCATGTTCTTCAAGTCCCTCATTCGATGAGTTAACCTCCCAATTTGAAAAATTTGGTGAGATTATCCATGATGCAAATGAAAATAATCAAATCTTTGAGTACTCTTCCTAGCCCTCATCATCTCTTCACTTGCATGAAGACAACTCTTCAAATCAACTTGCTCATGAAAATTCCTCGTTTCATTTATCTTTGAATTCACAATTAGAAAAACCTTTCGAATTGAGTAGTCTGGTTATTGAAATTGAAGACTCTAGTCAAACTAGTGGCAAATATGACTACCATCCAGTGAGCAGTGAGATTATTGAAACAATATAAGCAGCCACCCTCACACCATGCATGATCTAGTACAATCTTCAAAGTGTGATTTCACAATTTTGGAAAGTTCTCGCACCTGCGAGGGAGTCAAGGAACTTCAACTTCCGTTGATGATTATGTTAATATCTCCTGACTCTGGAAAGATTCCCGAATTAAGTCAGATCTGGTTTCTCCCACTTGATCCTTATCTTTGCATGGTTTCACTCAATGAAAATTTATTCTTGAGAAATTTCTAGTACCTCGGATGTGATATTTCAAATTTCCAAGATTTTACTTCTGACCTGATTCATGAATTTTTTTCACTTCATTCACCTTCATGCAAATCTCTCCCAACAAACTCAAGTTTGGAATGTGTATCTCTCATAGAGTCATGGAATTGAAAAGTTTCTCATTCCAAAGACCATATTTAGCTGAAGGAATCATATATATATGGTTCATTTCATGACGAGAATATCCTGGCTTTCCTTGCGAATATCATATCGCAAATCTTGTCTTTCATCACACCTGACATCCTATTGAGTAATAATCAATGCATGAATTAGCGCAAGATCAAGTTCTTCTGAATTCACCATGTCTTGCTTGGTTTCATTTATTTGTTGTGTTGACGTCCGTTCTAAATTATTTTCATGATTATGATGCTTGCATAGTTTCTCACCAGTTACAAGAAAACAATGTGTCACATTTGGCTTGCGAGGAGCTTGTTTCGATTGTTCAGAGAATTCGTAGAACTTTTCAAATTGATTTATGTTTCTCCATCACAAACTGGGAATACAATGCTTTAATCAACTCATCTAATCATTATTATTTCTTTCATAATTGTCATTCATGTTATCATTTTCCCACCATTATATCCAATGGAAGTTGTTTTACATCCTTTGATCTTCATCATTCAATATCTTACAATTTGGATTTTTGTCAAGCGGTTGAGGCACTTGGGTCACTATTGATTGTTATCTCAGGCCCTCGCCATCTCGACATGACTACTGAATATTCTCATATATATTTTCCCTCGCATGATTCTTGTTAGAATCCAATGCCTCTAATTGAAAATCCATCTTTTCAAATATTTCAGGGTTTTCAAGAGGATCATCATGTATTTTATGATCCAATCATTGAATTGTTGGAGCAATCATACTTGACAAGATCCATTGCAATAAACATGTTTCGTCCTTTTCTCATGCTTTCTAAGCATGATGACATAGAAGAAGGTGCACTCGGAAGAAGTCTTTGAGGTTTGTCTAATTTTTCTTTCTGTTGGAGACGTAAGAATGTGGATTGGATGAATGTAGTGGTTATGACACATCTTTCTTCCCATAGGAAAGACCTTGAAATGCTTGTGTAAGTTATTCAAGTTTTTATTTTTTATCTTTTTGCTGCGCATTACTTTATATCTGTTTTAATTTTTCATATCTTTGTGGATGCATGTCGGGAACAATTATAGTGGCTTCACTAAAAATTCCATTATACTTGACCTCTAACTTATAGTTGTTAGTTTCTGAGTAGGATTAGTTTCACCTTAGTTTACTTCTCTTGCACCCATCCCATCTTGTTCTCTTCAGTCTCTCTTGTTTTTTCTTACTGTCTCTCACATTATGCTTTGGTTTAGCTTCTTTTCTTTGTCTTCTAATTTTGTTCCCTTGTTGTGTGTTGTCTTTCCTTTCATCTTGTTTCTTTTTTATTCCTTCTTATTGTTTTTTCTCTTGTGTTTTTATCGTGTGAATAAGTGTTGTGCTTAGACATGTTGTGGCTTCTAAATATGTGTGTGGCTGAACTATAAAGACTCTTGTGACACTTCAGAATTTGGCTAACCTTCTATCTGTCTTCTTTTTGTTGGTTACATCTTTTGACCAATGAAGTTCTGATGGAAAATACGATCTATATGTAAGGGGAGTTTTGGTCCAACTATGAAGCCATGTCTAGTGGAGAAACCTCATGCCTATAATTGATTTTTCTATTTTGGTGTCCTCAAGCTTATCCAACTAGTAGAATTGGAGAATGGGAAAAACCTAAATGAGCTAACCTAAATCAGACGTCTCTATATGCTTCTCTGAAGGAACGACCTCTTCTCCTCTTAATAAGTGGGGATCCCTCTTCTGCCCCAAAATAAATAAGTTTCGATGCACAGTTCACTTAAATAAATAAATAAAGGCAAAATAAGAGAAAGGCTTCCTGCATAGACACAAGAAACTTCATCTGCGTATTGTCCAGGCTCGCTGGCCATAGAGAAATGTTTGTGTTCCTACGTGACTCTATCAGAGTACTATCCAAGCCTATTGGAAGTGGAAGAACACCAGAGATGAAAAATTATACTCTGAAAATCTTAAGCTCACGAGCTACACTACCCTTCCCAACTAAAAACATTGTGATTATGTTGAATCTTATGTTGTGTTCAACTGAGAAGGTATAAAGGGGACCATCTCTGTTCGTGGGGTAAGTGGGAAGGACAAAATAATCTACATGATTATCATGCAAATCCCTACATCATACTGCCATAAAGACATAACTATCAGTGCATAAATATACATAACAATACACCAATTATCTTACTTTTATGCCAATCACGATGCTTGCAATTGACCACATCCATGCCATCTCTCAAGGGACTCCAATTCCCTTGACAAATCCATTAACAACTAGAGACTAGCTAATATACCTATGAAGTACATGTTCATGACTATAACACCTATGCACAAAATGTCAGACAAAATTAAGGTTAATAAGACTCCATGTATGCAAGGCACTCATTCATTTTGAATTAGGGTTTCCAAACATAGCCACATGAGTTCTTGTCTAATTCATTTCTTTTACCCATTTTACCTTGATGTAATCGAGCCTTACTATAAACTATCATGTCAGCCAATGAATAGTTATATAAACACATCAATTATTACCTCATCATGATAATACCAAGCATGTTTCCTGCAATTGTTCACACATGTCAACCACATGTTCCAAAAATCAAGACAATCATATCTATCAATTTGAAATCAACTTTGACAAAAAATCATGTTATAATCTATAGTCAACTCATAGTCATTAGACATAATGCTACAAGTATCACCTACTATGCTCAAGTACATGTCAACTATCTCAGCTCATCACAATCATCTCAAAACAAGATCATTTGAACACATACCAATATTATGAAATTCATCAAACATTCAACCAACTTGCAAACATACCATGTTAAATAAATCAACGAGACAATGTAATAGGCACCAAAGATTCAAACACCAAATAGATGACATAATCAAACTATCAAGCACCAAATATACGACATAAGTGAACTCATGCCTTAGTGTATTTTAGGGGAGGCTATCTTGTCTACACAATAAATCTAAGTTATCATGATACAACTTCACAACATATCAACTCAACCATAAATAATGATATCCATAACAGTAACTAACTAAAATGTTCACGTCATAAGCTCATAAGAATTTTTCATTTATGCATAAAATTCACTTATGTACGATCAATCTAGATTAGTACAACACCATATCACAAATATGTCGGCTCATACCTGAATATCACAACCATAACCATCTGTATAGGTCAAACCAGGTTAACACAATACATATAGCATCAAGATATTCAATGAAATGAACATAACCATCATGCATATGACCAACCCAAATTACAACATCAAGATCTGAATGAAATAACCCTAATCATCAAGTTACTAGCATATAACAACAACAAGTTAACCTATTACATACTCAACAACAATACATAACATAATCATAACAAGTCACTAGTATATAAAAACAATATTCTATATCATGGTCATCAACAACATATAACCTAATCATCAAGTTTTCTAATCAATAAACAACAATAGAAATGCATAAACCACAGGTTCCTATCATTATTGACTATTTGACACATGTGCATATGACTATTCTAATCAACTATCTTCTATCATGTATGTAACCATAACATCAAAACATGTAAATAAACCTAATGCATATGACAATCCTTAACTTACATACCTGAATGAGAAACATGCAATACCTGTATGACGACATTCTCTTTCCTCAAGGTTCAACATCGTAACTTCACTTTGATAATCTACATCTCTTGCTTTACTTCATTCAACACAGTAGCATCATAACATACCATTACCACCATGATGACCTAAATTGCATACAATGACTTCACAAGGCATGTCTGACCTACTATTCATACATAACTATAACTAAGACTATACATGCATAACGACTACATATAGACATATAAAACATGAGTGCAGAACCATATACACATCATCCTAGCTAGAGTCGAGTCTAGTCATGAATGCATGACCACATCAACTACACAAAACATGGATTCATGCATGACAACAACAATCCCCTCATGTGCATTTGATAACATGTAAACACTAACATGCATAATGATGCATAAGTCATTCATACACACAAGAAGATGTATGCCATGACAACACCTTCAACCTTCACATGGCCACATCACTACAACCATGATCAACACCATGCACATGGACTATATGCGTAGGAACACATATGCAACCAACACGAAATCATAATCAACACACAACCCAAGGAGAGTGCAACCTGGCTCTGGTACCACTCTGTAACACCCTCCTCCCACATCTACCCAAGCAATCGGCCAGTCAGGGTAAACATGTGGCGAGAGGCCACTATGATATGATTCGACCTCCTAGGTAACCTTGAGGAAATGGAATTGATGGAACATCACACACAGTCATCAAACATCATCAACGGAACCATCAAAAGACAACTCAACCACTCACTCAACTTGTCCCTAGGTCCTACTGTGGTTCTGGACCTCTTAGGCCATAGTCGCTTTCATGCTATGGCCAAGGGAGTGACAAGAAGCCCAAATTCTCTCTCATTGGCCTGCCTACTAGTGAGTGTGGATAAAAATTGCCAATTTTGTGCCAGTGACCCCATGCTTTAAACCACTTTTTCAGGCCCAAAGCCCAGGCCACTGCCAAGAGTGGAATGAATACTTAGAATCAGGAAAATTACAAGGAAACAATGATGCAAAATCAATGATATGATCAAGACCTTAGCCAAACCCCTAATAGTCATGACAGGCATTTCATCAAACATATCGTGAACATGTAACCTATAGGTGCAAACAATATAATTTAGTTTAGGGATCTCATACTTATCTAAGAATCGCTATGAACCATTAATTCCTCATGTCATTCATTTCATATTCATCTATTAAGTTATAGACACAATATCCATTCATATACAAGTAAAAATACGTTGAGAGTCATACATAGCTGTTGCCATAAAATATACATATAACTAGCATAATAGGGATAGAAATATCAATAAAATAACAACCATATACACCACATATAATCCATCATAACACTCATATAAATACTAGGATATATCACCTTTCACTAATGATGAAAATCCAAACTCGGGATGAGACTTCCACGTTCCACCCAACCATAGAATGGTTGAGCCAAATCTCTCTTCATAGATTCGCCCCCATGCCATATTCTAGGAATGGATGTGGGGTCTCATAGAACACATCAATCAAAACTCATCAGGGCTTCCAAAGGCCATCCACCTCAACCCATTAAACAGTGATTCCACCTCACGATCGAACATCATGAAAAACACCATCCAATCAATTTTGATCCCAACCTTCTAGGGCTCCAGAGTGTTTGTTCCAACCCAAATCCCAGGACCAATAACTCAACCCACGACTATCGTCGGGCTCCAAAGCAGTTGTCCAACCAAGGCTTCCAGGAACTAATAACTCAACCCACAACTTCTGTCAGGCTTCCAAAACATATGTCACACCAAGTCTTCTAGGACTAGTAACTCAACCCACCAGGGGCTTCCAAAGCATTTTCCCAAGAAAGGGTTTCAGGACTAGTAACTCAACTCATTTTATTACAAGGTTTCTAAAGAATTTCTCCAACGAGGGCTTCCAAGTCTAGTAACTCAACCCAATTTTTTACAAGGCTTCAAGAGTGTTTGTCCAACCAAGGCTTCCAGGAACTAATAACTTAACCCAAGCTAAGGAAACATGAGAACCAACCAAAACAAAATAAGGAAATAAACCCAGAATCTCCATGCCCATCCAGGAAATGGCAAGGCTAGGTAAATCCACTGTCAATCCAGGAAATAATCCATGCCAGTGGTAGATCATAACCAAGAAACCACATGCATGTCAAAACTATTGAGGAAGACATACATGTAACTCGGCACCTGCAAGAAAACCTGATGAACTTGTTGTTCCCGATGACCTCGTGTGCATTCCTACTCTTCCTTTGCCTTCTTGATCCAAGAATTGAAGAATTCCACACCCTCCAAGAGTGCTCCAATAAAACTCTAAGTCTCCAAGAATATGAGAGAGAGAGAGAGAGAATAATGAGAGAGCTCCAAAATTGAAGTGATCAAGTCTTGCCCACTAATCCTCAGAAGCCTTTCTATTAATGAGGCCTCTATTTTCTTCATTTTCCATTATTTTCCTTCAATTTCCTCCTCGCATGCAACCTGTGACCTTTAACCTTCCTTTTCTCCTAATTTCCATTATTTTCATAAATAAATGTGCGAAAATATTGTTTTGCCTCATTAATGCCTTAGCCATTGCCTTTGCTAATTTCCTTAGCCATAAAAAACAAAATTAACACCCACTAGGATTTCCTACCCACCATTCATCTTGGAATATGTGTCCTATCACAGTGGCCTTATATATTTTTACATGAGTTTTTAACCAAGGTTGTTACAACCCCTATTCTTAAATCTATTGTTTACACCTATAGGTTACATATTCGTGATATGTTTGACAAAACGCTTTTCATGGATAGTAGGGATCCAGTTAAGTGCCTGTTCAAGTATTTACATTTGCATCATTGTTTCCTTCTTATCTCTCTGTTCTGAAGGTGCCATTTAATTCTGGGCAGTGACCTAGGCTATGGGCCTCAAAAATTGGCTCAAATTTCAGGGAATATGGCACAACACTGGGAAAAATAGTCCCTAGATGTTGGCATGCCTTAGCATGAAAGCTTCGAGAGCTCCTTGGACACTATTAGGTCCATATCTTTGAAGTGTCGAGGGGTTAAGTGGTCTAAAACCATAGTGGGACCTAGGGGCTAGCTACATGAGTGGTTAGGATGCCTTTTAGGAGCCCTATAGTTGATGTGGAAGGTTCGTATGTTGCGTTTCTTTCAATTCCATTTCCTTAAGGTCACACAGGAGGTTGAATCTAATCATAGTAGCCTCTCATCACATGTTTACTCTAGTTGACCAATTACTTGGGTAGATGTGGGAGGAGGGTGTTACATTGATTTTCCCATAGTGCATAGACATTGTAGCAGTGTCCATCAATTGAACATATTTGGCTTTGATGGGTTAGAATAACATTTTCTTATATAGACTTTACTAAGTCCTAGTTCCACAAGTGATGAACAAATAATACAATTTTTTGTGTCATAAACAAGTTGTTTGACAAACACAAGGAGTCAAAATGTAGGCATCTTGTCTTTCACATTCCAATCATTGTACCAGTTTAACCACATGTGTGTTTGTATTCTTACCACTCAAAATGGATTGGTCAGTAATTGCTACTAAGTTTTTGACATATGCTTATTTTTGTTTAAGTTTTGTGTTTTCCTTATGATGCATAGGAATAAATTCTAGTATACATGTTTCTCGTAGAAAAATGAAATTAAGACTGATTTCTTATAGTTCATCATATTGCATCATCCAAACAAATTTCAAATTTACAAATATAGATGAACTTAATTTCATTTATTTGTTCATTAACATGGATAACATCTGAATCTATGTGTCTAATTTGGTTATATGCTACTCATCCTTATAGTAAAATTTAGTTATGTATTATAAGTCATGTTGTTTAAATACATAATTAGGGGAATAGAAACTAATATTTAATAGTAATGATTTAGTGACTTGATGAAAAATGTAGTACATGGATATTTACTTATACTATTCTCTTGAAATGTCATTGCGTAAAGTATGTGAAAGGATTTTTCATAAGCATGACCCATTTAGAGATGACAAGATTTTCTATAACGGTTTTGGAGGAAGCTCTATCTTTGGATTAGATGTTTACCTGGCACCATTTCCTCACCATGTAATGTTGTTCTTGTTTACTTGATATGGGAACAAAATGAATGTAGGGAACTTGGAAAGCTATCCCACTTAACATTCCACAACTATATTACCAAATTGATATAAAAAAAAACAGATATAGATCTTCATTCTTATAAAACCAACCAAAAATGACCATCTTCTTATAAATAATGTTTCTCACTTGAGAAACACTAAAGATAATTGAGTTCTAAATTTTACTAAAAATAAACAAAATAGAAATTATTTGTGAAATGGCTAATTTGCTTATCCCTACATTTTACTTGGGGTCGGAAATTTACTCAAAGGGAAAGATTCCTTTCAAACCATGTATATAATAATCGAGTTGGCTCCAATAGTTCTAGACTTTGTATGGAGTGATGATTCGTTTGGAAGTAGAGTTAGAAAAAATTCTGATGTTGAAGTGCTTAAATTATGACTCAACAATTAAAACTACCAATTTATAGCCAAATTTTGAGCAAAATAAACCAGAAAATCTACCCAAAAAGGGCCAAAATGTCACCTCGTTATACTAATACAAATAAAATTATTGTATTTACATTGTGATTTGATGACCTAATATTGATAGAGAGTGACATGAAGTTTTTCAACAACAAAAAATAAAATGTTATTTTGGTCTGAGATGAAGGATATAGGTGAGTTGCATTATTACTATGACATTCTAATGACTAGAGATATGCATAATTAGAAGTATCAAACAATTGTCCTCAAACAATTTTCAATGAAGGATAGCAAGCCTATATCAAATTTTCCCAACCAAAACTAAAAATTCTCAAATGAGATGGAGTTGAAAACTATTGAGAAGTTGACCCATATTGTTAAATTTCTTATTAGGGTGAAATGGAAAGTCCAATGCATACCATGGCTTGCATAAGTCCATATATTGTCATGCAAAGGAAGGAATGTTTTAGTAGGTTCCTTTCAAATCCTAGCTTGAATTGTTGGTCAGCAGTGATAAATATATTCTCATGCCTGCAAGGCACTAAGGGATTGGGTTTTAGCTATAGAGTTATTTGAGGGCTAGGAAATGAGGGAAGAAACTATAATGATGTTGATTAGGTTATAGACATTGATGGAAGAAAGTTGATGACGGATTATGTCTTTAATATTTGTGGGGGGGAATCAATTGGTATAGAAGACAATACTTTGTTTCTTGACCAAGTATATATGAGGCTAAGTAAATCGCCTTGTACCAAGTTAGGAAGGACGGGAAGAAAATCTAGAAATAGGTCCAACGATGGCTTTCTTTTATAATCTTTTATTCATAGTGTTGTGAATATTCCATTAATTGTAACACACAAAATTAGGCATTATTAGTATGGCACCTTTTTTATCCTTGATTGTAACAAATTATGAAAGTAGATCAACAATTTCACAGATTCCAAACTCACAACATAATTTGAGGGGACGTGATTCCTTTACAGTTACATTATTTGTTATAGGTTTTACAATTTCCTTCATTGTAATAAGGTCTACAAGTTTTTCTAGTGGACTCTCTTCCTTTACATTTATATCGTTTGTTATAGAGTGTACCATTTCCTGCCTTGTAATATGGTTTATAGTCTATTATATGGGATGTTCTTCCCTAAGATTATAATATTCATTATAGAACCATTTTCTACTTTGTAAGATGGTCTACAATTAAGAATTCATAATAGGAAGGTGACAAATAGATATGGTGAAGTATCCACCAACTCTTTTACAATCACTAGTTCTTACCAACAATCTTTCCCTAGAATTTAAAGAATTCAGAAGGATTTGTCTTCTCAACTCTTAAATGGAGTGATCATTGAAACCTAAACCTAGAAAACTGATATAGATTGATCAATAATCTCAAAGAAATATAATTTCATTTTTCTCAAAATTGAGGACGAAATGTTATATACAAAAACTTTAATATTATCCTTGATTGAATTGTAAACATTTATACTGCAATCTACTATTGAAAATGAAAGAAACTAGTGAACCAATAATGAGACAACAGAAGGGTTATACATACACTATCAACAGGATCACTCTCTTGAGAAACAATTTGTGGAACGCACAAAATTTTAAAGGATGTAGCTACAATTGCATCTGTAGTAATGCGTGGCATAGTTGGATGTCCACTTTTCCCTTCTATAACAACTTCAAAAATGTTTGACGTAGCAAAAATTGGCCCTACACTTGATGCTATAGTCCCATTTGACTAGCTAGGTGTAACATGCACTTCAAATAAGGCTTCTACATCTCCAGGTGCACCTTCACGAATCATGTGAGCAATGCCTCCACCTCCTTCGATAGGCTGAAAAATATGTCTTGCATTTCACTTCAAAAGTTCATGGTAAAGCAAACAAATATTCACATTAGTGAAATGGGCAGTTGTATTACCCAAAAACCCATATTAAATAAAAGAATACAAAACTAGAAACAGAGAGGTTTAAAATATATTGAAGAATATAAAGCATCAGATTAAGTAGGTCTAATAAATGAATTACAGTAAATCTATGGCCATAATGAAAAGCATATAGTCTAGGTAAAATTTAAACTCAAGTATGAAAACAAATTTAAATCCATATGAAAGTGTAAATATAATTTTTTAACATGAGAAGGATCCTTTAGTTTAAAGTTTGAACTATTTATCACTTGCATCTGGTATATTGCATTGACATATAGAGGCATGTGAAGCACTTGATGTTTATCTTTTTGTTTATGAAGTAATTTGGCAACTCTGGGAAAGGCAATAACATGTGTATCATGCCCAAAAGAATGTATTTTTCCAATATTCACACACTTGTGCTCCTAATCCACAAGCTCCTTCACGTCATACATTAGCTCACTAAATTAGTCAAGGAAAATTACCCAAGAAGGTACAAACAATAGTGAAAATAGGAATAGGCCTTTGATAAAATAAGAATAGTGAAACCAAACATAATTCAAAGACTGCACTCATTCGATTGTGGGATGGAGGCATTTATGTTCCTTTCTAATTATCATACAAGGTTACCTCAGGCCTCATGAGTCACGTACCTAGTCTCCTTGTCAGAGAATGGTGAGGATTGGATGCATGTTAGGATGACCTTTGGCATATTCGTAAATGTTGTTTATATGCTCCAGAGTGTTATTGAAACAATTCTTGGTAGAGAATATTACTATCTCCATAAAACCCCCTTGGTATGAATGTCAAAGTTTCTTTAGGGAGCATGGTACTCACCTTGAGCCACATTTCATTACCAAGTTTGTTGTATCATTTTATCTTAGGAAAACTCACAACTTTGTCCATGGGAATTTTCTAGAGACTTATTGTGCTCTATGGGTTTTGTAGGGAAAGGTCACCCTTGCAAATGAGATTTTTTTGGAGGTGGTAAAAACCAACTGAATGGATTTTTCTCTCTCTCAAGTGCCAGTCACCTGATTTTTTATCTTGCTACTGCTAGCTACTTTATTAGCACAGGGTTGCAAGTTCCTTGTGCCAAGTTCCTTCCTTGTTAATGTTGATGGCATAAAAACCAGGCCCGTGTGGGGGAATCCATCTCCTAGTATGATGCCTTATTCTTTCATGACGAGAATGATTACTTTTCTCTTAGCACTTGACAATCTATGCGACATTGGGTGTTAATTCATACCCTTACTCTATAACAGGCCCTAAAGGGTGGCTAGGATTTACAAATAGTCTAATTACTAGATATCACTCTCATTAGGGCTCAAAGCCTCAAACCGTAGCATGTTTGCTTGTTAATAGTTACCGATTAGTTATACCTTAGCCTCCCACATTTTTATAAGGTAGTGTTGATTTTTGTGTTCTGCAAATCCTAAGAATCGACCATTACTTGATGTAGTGCAGGTGGAGGTTGAGCCCCAGATGAACTTCACGCATATATTAAAAAGGAATACAAAGTGTAGATTCATATGAAAATGATACTCTCTTGCACCATCTTCTTTATTAAGCCCAAGGTCATCTTTTACAGATTCAGAGCTCAACTGTCCCTACACCCTTGAGGTCTCAAGTTCAGTATATATACACGACCATTATTTACAGTCCCAAGGCTCACTCATAGGAGCCCCTACCTTATTTTTAATTCTATCCACTCCCCATGCCAGTATAATATACTAAATTAAATAACAATAATCCATCTCTAAATTTTACTAAAACAATGATCTCGTCTAAGGGAAGTGACAACCCATACCTTCTGGAATATTTTGACATCCAATTGCATTGCATTAAATTCAATATCTCCTCAAATATATAATGTCATATCTATCAGATCTCAATTGGAATGGTATATTTGTTATTTCAAGAAAAAATTGTAGCCTTGTAAAAATAAAAAATACTCACATTTTGTGTGTGCTACTAGACACATATATAATCAAGAAAAAAATAACTCTTAAGCTAACTTCCATATGAAGTATTTTACTATCTCTTAAACAAAAAAAGGTTTTTCTACCTATTATAGGGCCCTGAAAATTTTTAGGGAATCAAAACAATGACCATAATAACCAGCATAAGGTCTGTTTGCCACATTTTCAGGAAGATAGAAAGAAAAACATGATATAGATCGCTTATTCAAATAATAACAAAAATAGCAAAAGAATAGGAGAGATATTAAATTTTAAGGCTATATGAGAAAACATTTGGGATTTTTTGGATGATCTCCTTCCTCCATATGTTCTACCAATTCCATGACTTCTACAACTTCAATACCTTGTTTTAAAAGACTGTCGACTAGCACATAATGTTCCCTGTAAACATGTGTGCAAGAGATTTCATCGAAACTACCAATTAGAAGCCTAATCTATTTTAGGACTAACTAAATATAGATATTATGCATCTCTGCATCCCATTTGATCCAATAATTAGAGCCCTTTCCATGACCTAGTTAAAGGAGAAACTATTGGTATATGAAGAAAACAAGACACCTCCAGAACCACACCTGTCGGGGTTTCCTTGGTTTTCTCCATCAAAAATCCCCAGTGACTGGTTTTATCTAATCATCCCTATTTTTTTGGAGGTTTTGAACTTTGGCTATTGGAGACATATTGATTTCATCATAAATATATTTTTATTTTTAAAGAAAACTTCTAAGGGTGAGAGACTTTTTGTGAAAAATAAATTCCAAATACCCAAAGTAACGACACAAGGGAATACCTTTTGATATGAAATAGCCTTGTCTTCCATCTAATGCTTCATTCCTTCTATCAAAGATAGTTTCTCCAATCTCCCTTTGCCTTGAATTAAATTCATAAATTCATTCCAAACCTTTTTGGTGAATTCAAAGCCTTAAAAATAAATCCCATATACACAAAGTAACCACACAAGGGAGTGCCTTTTGATATGCAGTAGTCATATCTTACATCTAATGCTTCAGTTGTTCTATGAGATAGAGTTTCTCCCATCTTCCTCTACCTTCAATTAGAGTCAAAAGTTTTTTCCAAAACTTTTTAGTGAAAGGAAAGCCTTCTAAACTTGAGGAGATCATATGGACTTCGTGCATGAGAGAGTTAAACATGGAAATGCATGAGATCACTTCACTCTAGTTAAGTTCATATAGGTCATAGGGGTCTTACATAAGTAAGGTGCATTGTCTTTGCTTTACTTCACTTCATCATTTGTTACGTAAGGTGAATTGCATGAGCTAGGTGCCTCCTTTAAGAGAATCAAAGATCTATAAAGTGAGGGAAAATGGTCATTCTTTAGCAAAGTTTCTATGAAAGAAAGTCTCTTCTTCATAAACTAATTTATTGCTATCTATATGCTATGCAGGGCATGTTCTTAGATGAATCTTGTATTTTGTCTCCATGATATAATGGCTCTCTTGAACAATACAAAAAAAAAGCTAACCGTGTTATTCTTACAACTTCTCAACTTATGGATGCATTATCTTATTTATATTCAGTGGTGTAGATAGTCTTTTTATTCTATTTTTTATTATATCAATTAGTTAAGAGTGCATTTTCTTCTCCCTTTTCTGTCATATTTCTCTGCTTTCTGGTTGAAATTCTCTCATATTCTTTCAAATATTAGTTTTCTTAACTATTTGGTTTCTTAATTTCATGTCAATGATCCATCTTTATGTGTCGATTTCTTATATAAAATGTAGAATTTTAATTGATTTTCAGCACATGAGAATTAGGGATATCCCCCTACTATAGGAAAAGCACCTTTAGGCTGATTGTTTATTAGTTATCACTTGATATTTCTTGTTGGATGTCTTGAAATCATTGCTATCATGTGGTGAATTTATAAGTGATAACAGGCAGCAACTAAACATGTGTTCAAGTAATGCCATGGTACATGTTTATTTTAATTGGCTCTCTCAGGCCCTCTTATACTAATAGAAAATGCATACTCTGACCATTGATGGCCAAAGTCAAATAGATATTATAGCTCATGGAGACTTAAACTAGGGAATCTATACTTTCATAGTGAAATTTCTTGATTTTGTTGATTTTGAATAATTACAAGAATCTCATGCTTCAATTTTTGCAGTAATTCATACATTTCAATCCCACTCTTATGAATTTCAAAATATATATCCATTGCTTCCACGAGAAGGCATAAAAAATATCAATCGACTGTCATTTCGTTGAATGTACAAGTATCTCTTTCTAATTTTCATATATATTGTTCCATTTCACAATTCTCGACTTTTAGTCAATTTTTTTCTAGAAAGTACAAATATTGTTTTGTGTGTTTTCTAAATGATTTCTCTCATGATCTAGTTTGTTTCTTTTCATCATCTTGGATTCTTAATTTTTTCTTTATATGTGGCATAAATTAGGTGTGTCGTCATCTATGATATCTCTTTCAAAATCCATGAGTTTAAACTACATTTCTTCCACTGATGATGGGTATTTGTAGGTCGTTTCGCAACAATTTAGAAAAGGCTTGTATTGATGCTTATTGGAAAATAAGATGTGGACCCATTGAAAAATGAAAAATATTGTCCCCTCGTAAAAAAATTATCATTTGTGAAGACATTTGCGGTCGAAATCATGGTTCCAAAGGACTACATTTGGCTTGTCGATACAAACTTATATTTGCAAGCACCTACAAGTATTGTACAAGATGCACACTCTACAGGGCTGGAAATTTTTGCTGCTAATTTTTCCAATGATGAATATGGCATGAGTTACAACTATAGCTATGATCCAATAAGGGAATATCTTTAGTTTGTGGACAATAAGAATTTCATTATTGATGGCATCCTAATGAATTTCTCTGTAACAATGTTAGAGACTATGCTGGGAAAGGGTCCCTAATGTCAATTTTGTTTAGTTTAATCAATTTTTGGTTAGAATATTGTAAAGAATGTAAAGTCTCCATGAAATGGGGAAGCGGAGAACGTAGCTAAGTAAGATTCAAAGGGGCTTTAGCCTCTTATATGGGTAAGTGATAGGATGGTTTTGAGATTCACCCATAGGTTGAGGGCCATGGTATTGTAATAGAAAGGTTATAAATATGTGATTCATGGCAAGTCTAGAAAGATAACTTTTGGTGAAGAAAAATATTAAGAGAAAAGTGCTAAGGTAGTAAAGATTTTTTTCCTATACTTAGGTGAAAGGGGAATGCTCCTGCAACTAAATGTGCATAGACCTTGATAAGTCCGCAAATGAGTGCCTGAGCCCTTGTAGCTGGGTGTGCAGGGTAGAAGAGTCTATAAATTGAATGCTAAATCTAATAAAGACTATTTTGGGCCAAATATATTGCATCTATGCATTTTTATTATTTTCATTTAAGTTTATCCATCATCGCTTAATGATATGTTTTCTATGAAATAAAATATATTCTCTCTGTGAATCTGTTATATCTTTAATATTCATGCATGAAAAATTTAATGACCTATTTTTGTGAAGATATTAGATAGATCTCGTAATATAACTATTCAGAATAGCTAGATCTGTACGAAGGCAGATCTAGGGCTGCTATCTACTGAGCGAAAGGCATGATTCTGCCTCTTTTATGTGTGATAAGCCTACTCGTAGACCTTCGCGAAGGTATGGAGGTCATTTGGATAGAGTTGTAATGATGGACCATAAGAAGGTATAGATCTGTGAGAAGGAAGATCTAAGATATAAGGGCTTTAGAATACACATCACGTAGTCTTTAGATGGAGAAACCGGGTTCTAGCATCCCCCAATACTGCTTCGTGTGGGACTGCAACCTACGCTATGCAAGTTGTTGCTAAAAGGGCCAATAGTTGAGGTTTTGTTGGTTGGCATGAATAACTCTGAACCTAGGTCAAGCCCTCTTAAGTCAACAAATGGTTCTATTTCCAGGACCGAGATCTATCTAAGAGATGTGCGATAAGTGGTTTCCTACAAAGCAAGAGATCAAGAAGTGGATTGATCAAAAAGTGCACGTGTTTGCAGCACAAGAGAACAAAAGCCCTAAATTGTCCAAGGAGCAGTGGTTGCAGAGATATTTGTACATAGATGAGACCGAAGCGTTCTTATTTTTCATCCTAAAAAACTACATGAATGGTTGTCTGGATTGGCAGATAGTCAAGGGACGTGGAGGCTCGATGGTTCTATAGTCTGGACTCTAGAGCTAGTGTAACATCTAGAAGCATCAGAAAGAAATATCGTGCAGGTCGTGGATCATTAGATTGATCACACACTTATAAGTTTTGTGACTGAGTTCGTGATTGATTAAACTATCATCTATAGCCAAGAAGAACATACACTCTTTAAGGGACCGCAAGGTAAGTATCTGAAATCATTGAAAACATGGATTAAAATGTTGTTATGTGAAAAGAGGGTTATGCAATTACCTTGATGTTTGGAGCTATGCGAAGTGGTAAATTATTCAGAAGAATCGAAGGAATGATCTCATAGTATAATTTGATGATGAAATCCCTAGATGATATTATGAAGAAACTGTAGTTGGTCACAACCTTACAAGATCGATCATTGACATGGTACATCAATTACTACACTAATAACCCCAACGTGACATTGGTAGAGACCCAAAAATCTCTGAACAAGGAGTTTAGGAAGCCTAAGTCAGATGCACAGTCAATGACTGAGTTTAAAGAATGTTGAAAAAATATAGATGAGACACTCTGGGATTTCGATCAAAGGTTTAAATTTGTGATGAGGCAGGCCAATATGGTGATTACAGATACCCAACATCAAGACTGGTATATCGCGTCACTCTTACCACACTTAAGATTACTGTTGTCACAACAAAAGATAGTAACACAAGAAGAAGCCTTAGAAATCACAATGAGGTTGGAAGCCCCACCTATACAGGATATAAATCTTGGAGTGCAATAGTTTCACTCCAAGTTGGAAAGCATACACTTAGAGTTGCAAGGCCTGAAGAAAGGAAAGGAAGCCCGGCTTGAGGTACGTGCTAAAGTTTGGTGTTTGAAATGAAAGGGCCATGGGCATGATAAGGACCATTGCCCAGTTTATCAAAATTATCTTATTGGGGGAGGGCCTCTTCCCCTGAAACCAGAGAATACCATTGGGATGAGTGTGGGAGTTGTGCCATTTACTACAAAAGTTTGTACAGACCCCCCAATAGTTGTTTTTCAATTTGGGTAAATATGTAGGTCATGACGAATGCCACTGTAGGAGTTATGAGCTAATGATGGATAGAACCCCTACCTACCGAATCCAGGTAGAAAAACAACCTCAGGATCAGGGCATTGGCATAGCGCATGAAGGATTCCAGGGTTGAGCATGAGGAAGAGGGGGCGGAGCTAGCAGAGAATGGGGGCACATAGTTTTCTATAACTGTGGCGAAGTAGGATAATTCATACGAGCTTGCCCAAACCCCACACATCTATCATGTCATTATTGCAAGAAGTTGGACAATATGATAAAGGAATGTATGATTCTTATAGAAAAGATACAAGAAAAGAAGACGCAACCCCAACAACCTACACAATACATCTAGATGATGAGAGCAGAGCCCCGTGAAGAAGATCATAGCATAAATATAGTAACAAGAAGTGGTATGGCCACTGGTGCAGATAAGGGCAAATCAACTTGAGATTGATGGGTGGGTGTGCAAGGCTTTCGAGAAAGAAATAGAGTTTGATCTTAATCAAGATAAAGGGACCTTCATGGAAGAAATGAAGAACCTCGCTAAGGCCTCCACCTCAGGAAGCCAGGATAAAATGCCGGAAACTATTACGTCACAAGAGGTAGATCCTTTGGTATTAAATACTTTTTGAAAGACCTATATGAAGTTTTTGCATGATAAGAAAGTAGTAGAAGGGTTGCAAGAGTTAATCAACAAGTGCACAAATAAATAAAAAACTCTTGTTGAACAACGCACAATGAGGAAAATTGGTAAGTATAAGAAGCAAACGGGGCATGAGATGAGGTTGACCGCGCAAATATGAGAATATGAAATGGATCAGTTAATCTTGCATCTGGGATCTAATGCAAATGTCCTACCTAAGCAGACATTAGAGAGAATGGGGATTCATATGCTACAGTGGTCTCTTATCTAGCTACACATGGCTATTCAACATAAGATTATTCAAATGGGGTGCTTATATGGTGTAACAGTAGATATTAAGGGCGCAATTGCGGTGGCTAACTTTGAGGTCATTGAAATAGTGGATGATAGTAACCCATACCTTGCACTACTGGGGATTGACTAGGCTTTTGATATGGACGTGGTAATCAACTTGAAGAAGTGGAAAATGACATTTGAAAGGAAGGCGTTCATAGTTGTAGTGCCACTAGACCCTGCTGATGGAGCACGTTATACTAAACCTGTTCGCGACTTTATGGAAGATTATGATGATGTGGATAGTATATATAAGATCACAATGCAAAATGAAGAGTGGATCAATCTTACGGCTGATGGATAAATTGCGTGGGATAAGGATATTTTCCTCCACCTTTGACTCAGACGAAGAGCTTGAACACTGGAAAAATCAGTTGCATGAAGTATCTACGTTGCATTGTAATATCATGACCAAGTTATTGCGATGTCTCAACTGAGGTAAGGATGCTTCCGCATTATGGTGGTTTGATTGATGTGGATATTTTTTTAGATGAATTTGAAAGGTGAAGTACCTGAAGGACATCGCTTCCAAGCAGTGGAGTTGGCACTACACGCTACACCTGCCCATTGCTAGGGTTCGTACAAGGAGAGCTTCGCTGGAAGGAAGGAATATAGAATAATGATGACATTAAGGTTTGGGTATGCTAATACCTGAATGATAGAAAAGTACAGTGGGAGGGATGATATATGTGATCATTTGGCACAGTGGACTAACGCCTTGGGAATGAAACCAAAACTAGAATGGGTGCACATTTTTTGGCATACCTTAGATATAATCCCAATGAACTGGTATTTGGAAACGGAGCCTCACCATGGGACAGATGAATGGGATATATTAAGAGAGAGTTTCTTATTGACTTTTAGCTTTGAGGATGGGTTTGAATGTATTTATGAAATTCTCTAGGAGATAAAAGCAGCTATATTAAGAATGCCTAAGGAACTAGTTGAATGGGCTTAGCCAGATTGGAGTACACAACTGCGCCACATGTTAGAATGTTACAATGTGGCTACTGAAGAGGAAGACAAAGAGCAATGAAATATTAACACTCCAGAGACATGAGGACAACAGGAAGTTGAAAGATAGAAAGGTGAGAACCTGGATATATTGGAGCCTTTGAAAACTAAACATGTAAATATTGGATATAAGCAGAGCTTAAGTTTGCGAAGATAAGAGATTATTAGGATGAAGATACAGTTGATAAGGTGGCTAAACTACTACGCGAATACCAGGATCTATTCCCAACAAATTTCTCAGATCTGAAGGGGATCATAGGAGATTTGGGTGTAATTAAAATCACTTTGAAACTTGACATGAAGCCCGTCAAGAAGAGACCTTATTAGCTCAATCTGAAGTATAAAGAAAAGGTGCACCAAAAGCTTGATAAGATGCTTGATGCTAGAATTATTGAACTAGTTGAGGAATCTGATTGGGTGAGCCCAATGGTTGTCCAAGAGAAGAAGCAAAAAGGTGAAATTAGGATATTCATAGACCTAAGAAAGTTGAATGATGCATGTATGCATAATCCATTTCCAATGCCATTTACACATGAAGTGTTAGAGAATGTTGGCGGGGAGGAGGCCTATTTATTTGCTGATGGATTTTTGGGATACGATTAAATGAGGATTGGGTTGCTTTCAATATACAGTAATTCCATTCAGATTGAAGAATGCGCCTACAATCTTCTCCTAGGTAGTAACCGTGAAATTCAAGGAGTTTATTCATAATTTTTTGGAGTTTTATTTTGATGATTGGACTGTGTTTGGGTTGGTGAAGCTCCATGTTGCAAGTCTGCACCTTATCATGGATACATGTCGAATGTATCAGATCACGCTGAATTTGAAGAAGTGCATATTATGTGTGCCCATTGTAATTTTTCTCGACCATGTAGTATGTAAGTAGGGATTGAGGGTGGACCCTACGAAGATCGTTGTGATTTTGAATTTGGAAGCTCCCAAGAATGTAAAATAGTTGTGCGTGACCTTGGGGCACATAGGGTATTATAGAAATTTTATCAAGGTGTATGTTAAGATAACTGCACCAATGGAAAAATTATTGAAGAAAGATGCAATATGTTGTTGGGATGAAGAATGTCAGCACAACCCAGATGTGCTAAAGGAAAAAATGGTAACTGCACCTATTTTGGTGTTTCAAAACTAGAAGAAATAATTCCACATCCATGTGGATGCCTCTCCCATTAGGCTCTGTGTGGTATTAACATAGGAAGGAGAAGGAGAAATTAATCATCTGATAGCCTTTGTGAGCATAAAGTTATCAAAGGCTGAGAATAATTATTCCACTACAGAGCATGAAAGGTTGGCGATGTTCTATGCACTGCAAAGGTTTCGACATTATTTGTTGAGTGCACATTTTCAAATGTATACAGATCACTGAGCACTAAAGTACTTGGTCAATAAGTCTGTGTTGGGGCAGGGAATCTACTGATGGTTACTGTTGTTTCAAGAATATGACTTTGAAGTAATTGTGAACCTTCGAAGGTTGAATGCATGACCATACCACCTATTAAGGATTGAAACGGGCAAAGAACCAAATAGTTTGGAGGAAGGACTTCCGGATTCACAAATCTCTGTTGTGCATGTCCCAGATGACCATTTTGCTGATATCATTTAGTTTTTAACCACGTGCACAACTCCGGAAGGGTATTCCACTCAGCAAAACAAGGAATTAGTGATTTGCTCTGCGGATTTTTCATTGATTTCGGGTCACTTGTATAAGATGGGAAGAGATGAAATATTGTGAAGTTATGTTCCATAGTTTGAGCACGCTAGTATCCTCGCCGAAGGACATGAAGGAGCAGTAGGAGGACACTATGCAAGAAAAGCAAATGTGGAGAATATTTTGCATGTAGGGTTATGGTGGCTGACATTACATAAGGACTCTGAGGCATACTGCAAGGTATGTGATGCTTTCCAAAGAACGAGAAAGCCTTCGCCAAGAGATGAATTTCTTTTAAATCCTCAGGTTTCATTGTGGGTATTTGATAAGTGGGCTATTGATTTCATAGGTCCAATAAAACCACCAGGAAAGAAGACAGGTGTGGGGTATACTATTACTGCAACAAAGTATTTAACCAGATGGGTGGAAGCACAACTAATGAAGGATTGTACAACTGCCACTGCTATGAAGGTTTTGTTTGAATATGTCTTAACACATTTGGATGCCCTAAGGTGTTGATGAATGATAGGGGTACGCATTTCTTGAATGAAACAATCAACGTTACACCAGGTACACAATTCTTGGAGAATTCCAAGTATACCACCAAAAGGGCATGCCTTATCACCTAAAGGCAAATGGAGCGGTGGAAGCATTTAATGATATCTTGGAGAAAGCATTGCAAAGGTCTATAACACACAGAGGAATGACCGGGATGTGCGCATAACCATAGTTATATGTGCATATAGGACGACCTGCAAGAATTTGATAGGCCAAACACCATTTAGGTTGGTCTATGGGATTGAAGTGGTGATACCTATGGAATATATTGTCTCAATTCTATGTATTGCAACTTTGACAAAGATGGAAGATCGTGAGACCTTGGAGGAATAGCTCGCGTAGCTAATGATGTTGGAAGATGACTGCTTTCTTGTTGGATTTCTCCCGCACATACAAAAGGAATGAAAAAAATCATGGAATGATAGGCATACTAAGTTGTGCACTTTCAACGTGGATGATTTAGTGTTGCGATATGAGAGCAAGTTCAAAAAAATTTTGGGGAAATTTCAAATGCACTGGTTAGGGCCATATGTTGTTAAGGAGATCATGGATAGTGGCACAGTTTAGCATGGAAAGTTGAACGGCGAACTATTCCCTATATGCATGAATGATAATAAGTTGAAGTTGTATACAGGGGATCCTACCCCTATGCAATGACTACATGGAATTAGAACAATCTTAGTAATCCAGGCAGCTGCAAGGGATTGCAAAACTATAAACTATATTTTCCGCAGAAAAGAAAAAACAAAGTAGGGAGGTTGTGCGACAAAAGAAAGGAGAGCGCCAAGAAGAGTTGTGCTTGGAGGGATGCACCATGGAGGATGGTTCCACGCAGTCTAGTCCAAAAGTAGCTGTTGAAGTCACTTTTCATGATTGGACAAAAAAATCCTATTAGGAGGAGTGGGTAGGCAACATTTATGGTGAAAATATTTGGAGATGTGTCACCACAAATGCATTTATGATTGGAAAATGCAGGGAATATTCAGATTTGAATTCAAAACCACCTATAAATTGGGCATGTTGGTCTGCTGAAGAACACTTTGCATTCTGACAATTTTTATGAGCCATCTTATTCTCGCTGCATGAGTCGATGGGTTTTGGAGGATTTAGCTTCAAGCCCAATATTTGCAACCTTACCTTAGTGGAAATAGAAGATCATCCTTGAAAAAATGTCTGCGCTAGTCAGTTCTGAAGCCACTGTTTCTCAAGAGGAAGGCCTTGCAGTCATGTCCATAGATGCTACAGCCCCTATGCCTATGGCGACAAGGTCACCCAGGCCAAAGAAATCGGCTACTAAGGAAAAGTAGAAGAAACTTGTACTGATGAGGCAGTCAACTAGGAAGAACTCAGAGGTTTGACTGAAAGAGAAGGATAAGGAAAGGCAGCTAGAGGAACCAATGGACTTGGAGGCAGAGGAGCTTTGTGATGCAGTTGAGTTAGATGCTAAGGAGGGCAAGGCTATCACATGACTCTCGGCATATATTCATCTGCAGAAAAGGAACACCAAGGTAACCAAGGACTCGGACTCGAGAAAATTCATGATTTCTATGCCACTGTTACCAGAAGAGGTATTGTTTGAAGGCACGCTCTTAGCACACATCCAAATATTGAAGATGGAGGATTGGGATCTTGTCGACCGTGAGAAATTCCCTCACCTAGATAGAAATAAGTACATAACGAAGATTTACTATGAAGAAACTGGGGTCACTAGGCTAGAACCCATGAAATGGGTCAAAGGCATCGAGCAGGCCAGATTACTACATGTGCTTTGCATGCCACACTTCCACTAGTCGATTATGAACATTGTTTGTGTGCACCATCTGATTGCGCTGGTGCATGATGGGTGCTTATGGCTCAGTGAAAACATCCCTATAACTAATATTCTCATTCATAGAATTACGAAGCTGCCCTATAAAGGGGCAGACCTTGACAAGGATTTTGGAGGAAAAATCAAAGAAAAGAAATTGGTGGATAAAATGAAGACTAAGTTTGGGTTGATTAAAAAGTTGCACAGATATTCTATCCACTCAATTCAAGACCAAGCGGTGCAGTTTGATGCCAAAATTCTGGTTAGGAAGATAACGAGGAAATGTTGTGTGGACAAAGTTCCAGTGCTAGTAGTTTCATTGGCTACACAGTGCGCGAAGGGGGTGTAGTACAACTCAACACAGTACATATGTAAAGAATTCCTAGTGAACTACCACACAACATAGGAGGAGAGCAAGGTGTTTCACGACACATGGCTCATATTGCTAATTTTATTAGAAACATGGTGATAGCCAGAGGATAATCAATTTTCTTTGCAGGAAGAAGACTTCTCGGAGGCAACGAAGTTTGCTTTGTTGTGGACGATGAAGGATCTAGAGATGATCATGGAATCAAAGGTTTTTTGAAACTAGTTGAGATGGACCTACAAACAGTGATAAGTTAGTGGCCAAGGTTGTCTCCAACCTTGTTTAAGAAACTATAGGCTTTCAAGGAGTTTAAAGCCAACTTTCATAATGTCTCTATCCGAGTAAGGTGAACTGATACCCTAAGTAGATCTCGCACAAGCTGCCCTACCTAGTTTTAGAAACATATGTGCAGGAAATTGTGGGGAGCTGGTGAGTAGAGTGGAGAAAACCCATGGATGTTGGCATATGTACTAGTTAGGGAGAAGAAAGATCTATTGCGTAGATGAAAGATGCGTAGAAATGAAAAGAAGTAGCATAGGTAGTGACACAGGCATTAGCATAGAAGACGACGAAAGGAGTCGCTGCTAAGATAGCTACTAAAAATGGGCATACTGAGAAAGAGTGTGCTAAGAAAGAGCACACCAAAAATCAGGACACAGTGGAAGTCATAGCATCGACTTCCCACCATACTAAGGAAAAGGAACTGTCCGAGTAGGGTAGCGACAGAGGGGATGAGCAAAGTACTCCCTTCACATTGAAGAAGAGAACTAAGGAAATAACATTAGGGCCAAGGAAGAAGCAAAAATTAGACAAACAAGCATGCCTTGACCCAATGGTCCCCACATAAGGGGACCTCGATGAAATTGGGGATAAGGTTAGAGGCACCACAATGGAGTTGTGGATACAGATTGAATAGAAATACACACAGATGCTAGGGAGTGTCGAGAAGGATTTGCGCAAGTTCCAGATCCTAATAGGCAGGATTCAAGTGCCTAGGTTCAAGTAATGCTACAACAAACGAGCGAGAGTGTGTTGGATACAGAAAGGACTTTGGACTTCGGAGTCATCTCCTTACCAGAAGGTACAATCTGTGTATAATTAGAGGAAGACCACGCCCAACTAGGAAATATCAAAGGCATGGGGGTGAACTTAGCCACACTGCCACTTCAGACCCTCCATGCGCTTCATTAGGGGGTCTCAGACGAGCTTCAAATCAGAGAGAAATGTGCACTTGCAGTGATTAGAGAGGTTAATTTAAACAATGAACAAATATTCACTGAGAAGGCTGAAGCCTTGAAAGAAAAGGAAGAGCTAGAAGCATGAAGTCAGAGCATGGAAGCAGTAATCACACATCCATGTAATTTTGTCCTAGAGTTACATATTCTAGAAGACATCGTAGCTACAATGAAGATAAAAAAATTGGCTACTACAATTTGAGAATCAAAATATGAAATAGGCAAAGTCACATTTGACTTCCAAATGAAGATATCATAATTGCAGTTCAAGCTATAGTCGACTACTCTACCAGAGGTCAGGGAGCAATGTGGTACAACCATCAAGGAGCACATGACTACTCTGGAGAATGCAGTCAAAGGGTGTGAATTCCTTTTTAATAATTCCATGGAATTATGGGACACTTTGCAGGAGGACCCAAACTTGAGAGATTAAGTACCAAAATCAGAGAGGCCCAATGGAAATATGATGAGATCAGGACAACCATGTGCACATTGGCGTCATTCCAGCACTTCACGTTCCTATAGGAAGGGAAACTGATATAGGTGCAAGTCCAGGAATTGTAGCGAAAAGAATCAGTGTTAAAGGCTCAGCATCAACCTTGGATAGAAGAGGCTAGCCAGATTTCCCAGACTATTTAGGAGAAACATAAATCTTTGCAGTAGACTCATAGGACCATGGGTCTTGCAGTAGAGGGACCAATTATAGAAAATTTGTTCAAAGAAGTGAAGCAAGCTGTAGTACAAGGCATTGCAAAGATGGAACTATTGAAGGAGGATTTCAGTGAGCTCTGCCATGAAGTAAACAAGTCAACTGAGTGACTCGAGGGTGAGTCACCATATTTGTGTTGGGGGCCTATTTGGATAGGATCCCTAGGGTCGATTTTGGTTAGTTTAATCCGTTTTTGGTTAGAATTTTGTAAAGAATGTAAAGTATCCACAAAATGGGGAAGCAGAGTGCACAACTAAGTAAGAGTCAAAGCGGATTTAGCCCCTTTTATTGGTAAGTGATAGGATGGTTTTGAGATTCACCCATAGGTCGCGGGCCATGGTATTGTAAAAGAAAGGCTATAATATGTGAGTCATAACAAGTCTACAAAGATAACTTTTGGTGAAGAACAAGTGTAAGAGAAAATTGTTAAGGCAGGAGAGCTTTGTTCTCTTGTACTTAGGCAAAATTGGAAGGCTCCTACAGCTAAGGGCATGGAGACCTTGGCAAGTCCACAGTTGAGTGCGTGGGCCCCTATAGCTGTTTGTGCAGGGTAGAAGAGTCTGTAAATTGAATGTGGAATCTAATAAAGAATGTTTTGGGCCAAATCTATTAAATCTGTTCCCTGTTCTTATTTCTGTTTAAGTTTATGCATCGTCGCTTAACGATTTGTTTTCTATGAAACAAAGTGTATTCTATACGCGAATCTGTTAGAAGTTTAATACTCATGCATGAAAAGTGTAATGAACTATTTTTGCGAAGATATTAGATAGATCTGGTAATACAATTATTTGGAATAGGTAGATATGCACGAGGGCAGATCTAAGGCTACTATCTACTGAGCGAAAGTCATGACTCTGCCTCTTTTATGTCTAATAAGCCTGATCATAGACCTTCGCGAAGATTTGGAGGTCATTTGGATCGAGTTGCAGTAGTGGACCATATGAAGGTATAAATCTACACAAAGGAAGATATGAGCTATGAGGGCTTTAGAATACACATCACATGGTCTCTGGATGCAGAAAGCTAGTTCTAGTATCCCCCAATACTACTTTAGGTGAGACTGCAGCCTGTGCTATGTAGGTTGTTACCAAAAGGGCCAACCGTTAGGGTTTTGTTTGTTGGCGTGAATAACTTTGAACCTGGGTGAAGCCCCCTTAATCCAATAGACTATAGGTATGGATTTATTTCAACTTAACCTCCACTAATTTGTCCAATCCCTTATCCATGTAGGTATATAATTCTTCTTATGTATTTCAAGGCCAAAAAGTTTTTATAAAAACAAGTATATATCTCTTTCTGAATATATTTATTTGCTCATCAAGATTCTAAAAATTATAAACTAATTGAATTTGTGGATTAATGGAAATATAGCTTTCTATGCATAGAGCAATGTTAGTATATCCTCCAAAGCAAATGCACAATTCACTTCATATCTTGCTTTCTTATTAGTCATTTTTTACCTGTGCCTTTTGGTGCTCAACTTATATAGATTCTGCTGGAAATATTGAAAATTTGGAGTATTGTACATGCACTGCTAACATTAACTAAGCTTCAACTAGTGTTTCTAGGAAAACCATTAATAATTTCTCACAATGGAGCTAGTGGTGACTACCCTGGTTGTATGGATATTGCCTATCAGGTTATGATAAGAGATGGCACTGACTATATTGATTGCATTATCCAAATAACAAATAAACTAATTGAATTTGTGGATTAATGGAAATATAGCTTTCTATGCATAGAGCAATGTTAGTATATCCTCCAAAGCAAATGCACAATTCACTTCATATCTTGCTTTCTTGTTAGTCATTTTTTACCTGTGCCTTTTAGCGCTCAACTTATATAGATTCTGCTGGAAATATTGAAAATCTGGAGTACTGTACATGCACTGCTAACATTAACTAAGCTTCAACTAGTGTTTCTAGGAAAACCATTAATAATTTCTCACAATGGAGCTAGTGGTGACTACCCTGGTTGTATGGATATTGCCTATCAGGTTATGATAAGAGATGGCACTGACTATATTGATTGCATTATCCAAATAACAAAAAATGGTTTTCTTATCTATAGAATCAAAAAACATTATGATAGGAACAAATATCTTATCAAATTCAATTTTTTATTCATCTTACCTAACAACATTACCAGACATCAACCAAATGGTGTCGGAAACCCCAAAGAAAAATCCAGGCATCTTTATGTTTGATCTCACATGGAATGAAATTCAAAGCTTGACACATAAGTTTGATCCAGGATGGCTGAATAATTCAAATAATAGAAAATATCTCCCTAGATCACCATTTAATTTCCAAACTTTCAAAAATGTAATCATTGAATTGTTCCTCAAATGATCGTATATTGTCAACTTACCCCTCTTTCTACCAATAATAATTGAGAAATTCAGTTCTGTTAAATATAATAGGTTCGTGGAGTTAAAATTTTGCACAAAAAAAATTATTCATTTTGTTGTTTAGAATTAATTCACTTTAGACTAAATTATTTGAATTAATTTTAATTCTAACTTAGAATAAATGATTAAGAATCAATATCAATTGTTGAATTTAAGCTTCTGTGATCCATATCAAGACTTTGAGAATATTTCTTGGCGGAAATCACATTATAATACTTTTGTCGATGTGTTTCAAACCAATGAATTTGGTTCATCATCCACACAAGTTGAAGAAACTAGCTTGCATAATAACTAGTTAACTATTTATTTATATATTTATATTTAATTCGGAAAGTATATATTTACATATTATTCCATATTATATTAATGTTTTAAGGTATTTTGATATATAGCTATTTCATAATATACATATATATTTAATTAGTATTCCATATATATATATATAATATATATATATATATATATAATATATTAATATATATATATATATATATATATATATATTATATTTATATTATATATATATCATTGATTTTTGTTTTAGATAAGTCGTTAATAGGTTAGGGTATAATAATATTACAAGAAACTAACTTGCAAAGTAACTAATTATTATTATTTTTATATTCATCTAGAAAGTATATATTTACATATTATTCCATATTATATTAATGATTTAAGGTTTTTGATATATAACTATTTCGTAATATACATATATATTTAATTAGTATCCCATTTTAGTAAATTGTAAGGTAATATATATAACAATAATTTTTGGTAATAATTATAACAAAAATAACTTTTTCTTTCCCTTGGTCCAGTGAGGTTGTCCAGTCAAATTTAGCCATTTCTCTGTCAAATTTCCCAGTCCAATATAGTTGTTTCCTAGTCAAATATAGTTGTTGGAAGATCTGCTCTCCCTATTTAACATGCAGCGATGATCTGATTGTTCAGCTTCTCTTGACGATGAACCACACTCGTTGGTTCGAAACGCATTGGCAAAAGTATTATAATGTGATTTCTGCCAAAAAATCTTCTCGAAATCAATATCAATGTTAATATTAATTATTAATAATATTAATATTAATATTTAACCAAATTTATAGTTTAATTAATTTTTAATTGTAATTAATTTTATTGATTTTAATTTAGAATTCTATTAAGAGTATTAACAATTATTAGTAATGTTAATATTAATATTAATCCAAGTTATTGCTAGTTATAATTTACTATATATTTTGTGAAATAGTTTTTTATTTTACATTTGTTTTATTTTCCAATATTGGTGAGATCTCTTCCATTGAACATTAAAAAATATCAAATCCTGCACTTCCACTAAATCAGATTCGATTATATGCATTCCTTCCTATCAAGTCATCATTCTCCCTCCTATTCCAATACTTTCTTAAATTATCCATTTTAAAATTCAATGTTATAATGTAAGATGACCCTTTTTATAGAAATAGGTATATTCATTTTAAAATTTTATAATGTAACATAGCCATTTTTATAGAAATAGGTATATTAATACTTTTTGTATTCAAGCTTATGTGATCCATAATTTAAATACTAATTTATTCATTAATTTAAATATTACTTTTCAAAAACTAGTCATTTAATATAGCCGTTACCTATTAATATTTAATAAATTAATGAAATAATATCATTATTTAATTTTTTTTTTCAAAAACTATGCCATTTAATATAACCGTTACTTAATAATATTTGTTTTTAATATATTATATAAATTAATATTATACAATTTAAACATTATTGTTCAAATATAGCCGTTACTTGAAATTATGTCTCTACATTGCTCTTTATTTAAGCCTTTGCCATGGTTTGCCTCTTCATTTGGTCCTGATGGTGAACCACACTTGTTGGTTCAAAACGCGTTGGCCAAAAAATTCTCTCATGTGATTTCTACTGAAACACTCTATTTAATATATTAATACTATATAGGTATTCGTATTTTTTTCTATCATCATTATAGAAATAATTTTCCCATAGCAATGTGTATTTGTTGTTGTTGAGATATTTGTTTTTGTTTCTGGAAAATGAATTCATTGCATTGATTTCAATGAATAATATTGGATTACATTAAATTCAATAGGTATAATTTTGATTTGAGTGAATATTGTTGGATTGCATTAGTTTAAGTCTGATTGAATCAATTGATTGCATTGATTTCAATGAATACTATTATAGGCATTAGTTAAAACATGTTTTAATTAACTATTTTCATTGATTTTAGTGTATATCATTGGATGCATTAGTTTAAGAGTGAATGGATTAATTGTTTGCATTGATTTCAATGAATACTATTGGATTGCTTTGATTTGAATATATATATCAATGAATTGCATTTAATTTTTTTTATATATGGGCATAATGGAAAATTCAACAAAGCATAATATTTGAGAACAAAGAGCGTGACCAGAAATACAATTGGTGAAAGTGCCACTTTACTACCTAAAGGAATATGGACAAACAAATATTGAGTGACAAATAGCATATCGACAAATAATATGACAACAAATGAAAATTGAACAACAAAAAATACAGAGACAAAAAAATGTTAAACGACATAGAGCATATCAACAAAGAAAGGCATAACAGATGCCAAATGCACAACATCAAGAGCAAAAAAATCAAAATTCTGCATGACAAATGTCATCTCGACAAAGAAAAAAACAACAGATGATAACTGAGGAACATCAAGAACAAGGAAAACAAAATTTGGAACTTGAAAAAAAAGAAAATTTTGGGAGAAAAAGAAGTTTATCTCTTATGAATAAAAGTAATGCAAAGAAAGGAAATCCTATGAAGAAAAGAAGAGTAGCTCAAAGTAAAAAGGATGATGCAACAAATATGGACATAGAGCCACCTGAAGAAATTCAAATTGAGCATGATACGTCTAATACATTTGAAGATTTGAATATTGTACATCGAATATTTCATGAGAGGATTGATCGATTGGCTGATGTTCAAATTTTTCATGTGTGTGAGGAGTCATATGTTGGAATTCAAGTGTTCAATACAAATACAAGTCAAATATGGATAAGATGTAGAAGAGAGGGAAATCATCATAGATTTTCATTTGACAATCATATGGATCCAAGAAAGCAACCTCATGTCCTTAAAGTGCTCACACAAGTTGAAGAGATGTTAATAGCACGTGCAAGTCCATTTTCCAAGTTATGCATTTAATAGGTAGACAATACAAATATGAAGGACACACCATTAGTTTCCCATAAGAAATTAAAGATGTTGCTTGCACATTACCTCGACATATTCAAGACTTATATTTAATGGTTGTTGTGCGGAAAAAATGCCAACAAGGATCAAGTTATGATTTTACAGTTAGAAAACAAAGAGTATTAGATGCATTATTATATAATATTCCAAATGATCCATATTATTGTGATGTTCAAGTTGATTATAATGTGCTGGATGAGTTAACTAAAATTGCAACAAATGTATCAAATATGATTAATTTTGCTACTTTACCGGAGATAGACAATGACACTGAATTTGCAGTGTTAGAGGGAGCATCTAGGAGTGATGATGTATTAGAAGGCTTAAATACAACTTCTTTTGTGGAAAAGTTTCCAAATCTACCAAGAGAGATTGAACTTATTCCATCTTGCAAAAATAACCCTAATGTAGAGGAACTTTACATGAATGGTGGGTTTCCTAAAGTTCTTAATTGGCCTAGAATTGGCTCATCACCAATCAATGGGTATAGCACCTAAGGATTATTTGACATGGAATTTCCATCATTGTTCCCAACATGTGAGGCAGATTGGTTTCAACCATGAAGGAGATATTTCCATATTCATGAGTATGCAAAACATCTTCTTAGATATCATGTCAACAGGTTTGGAAGGCACCCACCCTTTAGATACTTCTTACCTAATATCATTATGAGAAATCGTGCTCAATATTCTTCTATAGTTTTTGTAAAGAAGAATATGACAGATCTACCGACTATAATGGAGGAGCTATAGAGCAGATACAAAACCTTCCAAAATCATGACTTGTATAAATATTAATGTGAATTGGAACTATACTAAGAGGTACACGTGCATATTGGAGAAAATGTCATGTTGAGCTATCTGACTTTATTCAACAGATTGGATGTCTAACAATACTCTTCACATTAAGTGCAGCAGATATGCAATGGCTAGATTTGTATAAATTAATGCCCAGTAAAGGTCTTGTAGATACAAGGGAAGCATGGAAATGGAGACATCAAAATTTCATTGATAATCCTCTTATTGTAGCACAATATACGCATTTAAGGCATACAATGTTCTGATATGAAATTTTTGAGCATTTTTATCAAGCTACAGATTTTTGATGTAGCTATGAATGACAACATCATGGATCTCTACACGTGCATGCATTTCTATGGTTAAAAAATGGTCCTAACATGGACACTTTGAATTGGGATGATCTTACACAAGTTAGGCTTGCTAAAGAATATTTTGATAGATGTGTACATGCAATGAATCCACGTGATTGACATGAAAGAAATATTCAGGTTAGGCTCAATGAAGATGATCACCCTTACTTAAAGGAAATGCAACAAATATTTCAATATGATCCTATGATTGATTATGAAGAACTTCATAATTGTGTTGAGCATCACATCACTTGCAATGAGAAACATTGCCTATGCAAGAAGGTGGGAAGATTGGTGTGTCGATATAAGGCACGATAGGATTTATGTGATCATTCAAAACTTTATGTTGATGAGAATGGAGAAAAAAAGTATCGACGAAGACAAAATGATGATATATTAAATACGCATAGTCGTGAAAAATTGATTGTGTGGAGGGATAATATAGATTGGCAACATGTTCTTTCGAAGTTTTTGGTCATTAATTACATAGAAAAATATTTTGCAAAGTCTGAAAAAGGATCAGAAACATTGCATGATATGTTGATATGTGTTTCCTCTATTCAAAATCCAAATGAACCAGAAGCATGCACATATAGGAGTTTGTTATGTGAATCCATTGTTGACATAGATACAGGTGCAAAAGAGACATGTCATTTTCTTTTAGAGCTTCCTCTTTCTAAATGTAGTCATTGATTTGTGGTTCTAAATATTGGTTTGAAGGTTTTCAAACAAGAGTGTGTTGATACATATGACACTGAAAATGATTATTCTCTTATTGATTCATATACCAAGTGACCTACACATATTAAGCACTTTCCATTGATAGATGTGGCAAAATATTGGTCGTACGACAAACATCGATGTGGGGATAAATGAAGAGAACGAAAAAATGCAGCTATTGTACAAGTTTTTCCTTGATATAATTCAATTCTTAATCATGAAGATGAAAAGTTTGAAGAATTTTGTTGGTTAGAGTTGGTATTATACAAGACCTTTCATGATCTCCTTAGAGATATAGGTCACACAAGTATTGAAATAATGCATAACTGGGAAAAGAATTGATACAATCCATGGCTTGTAGATCACAATCCATTACTTCCAGTTCAAACAGTCGAATCTGATGAAGAAGAAGTTCCAAATCCACCTATAGATTCTAGGAAAAATGAGTGGGAGATCATTTGTGTATTGTATAAGAATAAGTTTATAAATTATAATGAGTTTGAGATGCTTGGACATAGGAATCATGATGTTATGAATAACTAGACAACAAACCTTAGTATCGTAGATGCCACTATTTCATCTCTAAACATGAGTAGTTACAAAAACATGACTAATAGGGTCATGATACAATGTGAGTTCAAGAAACTTAGAAAATTTAAGCTGCCTTATGTTGCGGACAAAATTCATATCTACATTTCAGATTCTACCATTGAGGAGATCAAAACATTTCTCATCCTATAGTATTAAGGAGGATAGTGATTTGTTTTATTCTTAATCGTTTCTTTTAGGGGCCATGGATATTGTCCAGTGAATGCACCTTTACAATATGTCAGTTTCCGTCTTTCTTCACGAAAATGAATTTGCCTCACTAACCTTACTACTATATAAGAGGGGTTCTTAATACATTTATTTAAGATTATCCTAGTATGCATTTTTTTAAATCAAGGTGTGTATATGCAATTTGAAGAACTGTCTCACATACTTTTTCAAAGGGTGCTAGCTCAATGGAAGAGCATCTATGTTATAAGCAGGGGGTTTGTGGTTTGATTCCACTGTTCCTTAACATGAATTTATCAATGAGATTGTAGTTTATTTTTAATTAGATACTTTTTGTATTGATTTATTTCAATGGTGTCATGACATATTTTTCTGGATTCATTTTTTTATATTGTGAGACAAAAGTGATATTGTATTGTCTTTACATATATTTTTGCATTGTATCTAGAGAGACAATAGCTAGGATTAAAGACATATTGTCTCTATAAAGACAATATGTCTTTAATCCAAACTATTGTCTCTAGAGAGACAAAAATGAAATTGTTTTCAAAGAGACAATAATGCTTGTGTTATATATGGTCTTTATAGAGACAATTTTTAAAACAATAATTTGAGACACTCACTTAAAGACAATATTTAAGACGATAAAAAAGTTTTTTTGTCTCAGATTAAGATAGTTTTTCCAAAAATTTCCTCAATTATTGTCTTAAAAGCCCCCTTTATGTTGTAGTGTCGAAAATATACATGTATGTTCCCTTGATATATAAAGAATTTTATCTATATTCCTTGAGAATATATTGAATTTCTCGATTAACATCTTGAATAGTAATTTTAGTGTACAAGATAGATTTCATAAAATGGTTTCTATAAGGATAGATTTCCCTAAGAATAGTAATCAATTGTTTTGGTCATCAACTTGAAAAGAGACTTCATGATCTACCCGTGCAAACCCCTCTTCTTTGGTTTGTTCCTCTATTCCTATCATTGCATTCAAAGAGACTAGAGAATTTTCATCTACTTACAAGCAACAACATATTTACTAACAATGACAGAAAATATGAGAAATGAAATAGATAGTCATTCCAGGAGTAGGATTTGGGTGAGCATTGGGCGAGTCTTCAACATCTGCAAGTTGATCCATTCTCCTGATAATAAAAAAAAATCGTATTAAATCCTTCTGCACCTGGCAACAACACTTTTAAACCTATTAGAAAAATATTTTTGGACTAAATCCTTCTGCACTTGGAAACAACACTTCTAAATGTATTGTGAACTTCTAGTTTTCAAAATATATATCTCATGAGATTGAAAGTCGTATCAGATTGATATTACAATAATATGCAGAAAATATGTATGGTTCAATAACTTAGCACCTCACATTTGCTATGTGACGTGTGAGAGTTATGGACACACAAATATAAGGTGAAATTATCACCATGATTCCATTGTGATTTGGCATCCAATGTCCCGACCTCCGACTAGTCAAGCTGGGTTCCTCACTTATTATCATTGGTCCACACACCTGCTTCCTCACCTCTGACTAATTTTTGGGCCCACAACATGAGGTTGGGTGGTCGGTCCAACTAGAAGACAAGAATTCTTTCCTTAAGACTCTTTCCATGCACCTGACTTCTCCTCAAGCCCAACTACGTCAACGATTAGGTCCTACTAGATTTGAGTCTTGGCATGGATTCGCTACTTTGATTCCATTACACATACCTTCCGAATTAAAAATTAGTTCATAATCTTTAGAAAATGGAATCTAATGTATTACTTCCCATACACACTTTCTCTTACACAGAGATGCAATTAATTGTATGTAGATCCATAATGTATCCTAAAAGACACTTTCCAAATGCGATCTCCAACATATTATTTCCTATGAACTTTGAAATCTCACATTTCTATGTATTTTCTGTCATCTCTTTAAAAAACAAAAAACTTTACTAGTACAAAAAATTGTTGTCATAATGACTGTAGTTTATTCTAATGGTCAAAAGAACAATAATCTCTATCTCATTTCGTTTTCGTGTGACTGATTCATTCAAATTCATTGGAAACTGATTTTATTGTGATCATTGAATTTCTTTGCCAAGTCGGATTTGATTTTGATGTTCCAAGCAAATTCAAATTGGTTACAATTATCTAGTGGACATCGAGACTATGATACAGGCAGGAAAAAACTTTAGGAAATTAACAATAATTCAACTAATTGTTAAAATAAGCTAATTATTCACACATGAAGAGTTGACTAAATTTAGAGACTCAAGTTAAGTCAATTCAAGTCGAGTTAAGTCCTAGTCAAATTTAGTGTGTGGTTGCATGTCAAGTGATTTTAGGTGAGTCGCTATTCAAAAAGGTTTAAATACCCCTCACGAGGTTCATGGTAATAATGAAGCTTTTGTGCGATCAAAAGAAGAGCCACAACTCATGTGTTTTGTGTGTTAAATTTGTGCTTTTCCTCCTCTTCCTTTCCAACAAAGTGTTATCAGAGCTAAGGATCACAAGATCCATGGTGCCTACAGAGCCACTAACAATAGGGAAAAAAATAAGAGTTTGACGATTTTTTTTTAATTTTGCTGCAAATTTGTCGCACTGTTAAGAGTGACAAGTCTGCAAGTGAAGCAAAATCGACCCTTAAATAGTGCAAACACTGCACAAATCTCGTTTAACTTCAATTCTACCAAAAATCAGGTTAAGTGCAGTCTATATGTTTTGTGGGTGCACAAATCCCATGAGTTATTAAAGCTTCAGAAACTCATTGTTCCAAAATTAAAAAAAAAAAAATCACGTGCATTGTGTACGGCATATTGCAATCTATCTTACAAAAAAAAGATGTCACATCTTTTGAGGTGTTTTATGTCATCTACGAGGTGTTAAGTGGGAGGTTCATAAAGTTCTTACAAATATTTTTTTTTATGAAAGAGTTTTTTATATTAAAGTTTTTATCAATAATTTTGTTTTAAACCTTTTTAATAATTTTGTTTTTAAAGCTTTTTTTATATAAACAAAAAGTTTTCAAAAGAAATTTTTATAAAGTTTTTTTTTTTTTTTTTTTTTTTTTTTTTTTTTTTTTTTTTTTTTTTAAAGAAGGCTATGCAAAACTTTTAAAAGGAAATTGTTGTTAAATATGGCTTTCTCAAATTTCCACCCTCAGTTTCCAATGTTTACAAGAAAAGGTTATGATGTGTGGGCTATTAAGATGGCGACCATGTTGCATGTTCATGATGTTTGAGATCATGTTTAGTTTGGGTTTTCATAACCTAAAGATGAAGTAGAATAACTATCTCTCACTAATGTAACGACGAAACTATGGAAGAAAGATAAAAATAAGAATGCATAAGCATTGCGGCTTATCTAGTAGGGATTGGGTTGAGCAGTGTTCCAGAAGATTATGATCACATCTTTAGCAAAGACAACATGGGAGACCTTGGCAACAAGCTATAATGGTGTGGCCTAAGTCAATATTTTTAAGTTGCAAAATACTAGGAGATGTTTTGAAAGTCTACATATGAAGGAGACAGAGGACATCGATTCATTCATGAATGTAAATTAGTTAAAAATTTATGGTGACAAAATTAAAGATCAAAAACTGGTTGAGAAGGTCCTGAGATATTTGTCTATGAAATTTGATGTTGTGGTAGGAGGCATAGAAGAAGATAAGGATTTGGCATCATTAACAGTTGATAAGTTGATGGGATCACTTCTATCACATGAGACAAGGATAGACAAAAATAAGGATTCCACTTTAGAAACCACTTTCAAAAGCGAGGTTTCTATTTGAAGAGATAGAGTTTCAGGAAAAAGTAAATCAAGAGGCAAAGAATGAGGCAGAAGAATTGGTTGACAAGAGCATGAATACGAAAGTGGAAGCAACAACAAAAGCTTCAAAAATAATCAAAGCATTGATAAATCAAAGGTGAGATGTTATTATTGCAATAAATTTGGTCATTATGATCGTGATTGCAGGAAGAGGATAACTGATTAATGAAACCACAGAGCTAATATCACTACAGAGAGTAATAACTCTATGTTCCTATATTTCCATACCATGCATGAACGTTATGGTAATGTATGGATATTAAACAATGGTTGCAGTAACTACATGAGAGGCAACAAGAATTTGTCTCCAAATTCAGATCAATATATGAAGATAGAGGTAAAGTTGGGGACTGAAAGGAATGTGGATGTAGATGGAAAAGGAGTGGTCAACATTTTGACCAAGAAGGGGGAGCCGAAGACAATCTCAGAGTTATATTATGTCCTTGGTCTCAAACATAATTTGATAAGTATTGGTCAATTGATGTCGAAAGGATATAGAGTTATCTTTCAAGGATAAGAGTGTGTTAAATATGACAAGCCCCAAAGCATGTAGTTGATAGCACAGGTGCAAATAACAAGGAACAAACTCTTTCCTCTATTTATGAATTACAATGATCAAGTTAGTTCTTTTACAATTGCATTTTCTAATGGTTAGTGTTTATGGCACTTTCGATTTGGACACTTGCACTTTTCTGGTTTAAGATTGTTGTAGTAGAAATAGATGGTTAGAGGATTAGCTCCCATCAAAGAACCTGATAGTTCTTGGGAGTGTTGCATCTTGGGAAAACAACACCATGAAAGTTTTATAAAGCAAGTTTCATACTGAGAAAAGCAACTCTTTGAGCTAATTAATACACACTTGTGTGGACCTATGAGGGCATAGTTGATTGGTGGAAGTTGTTACTTCCTCACTTTCATTGATTATTATAGAAGAAAGTCATGGGTTTACTTATTGAAGTAGAAGTCAGAAACTTTTTCAAAGTTCAAAGAATTCAAAACCTTAGCAAAGAACTAAAGTGATCGTCAAATCAAGGTATTGTGGTTAGATCATGGTCAAGAATATGATTTGAAGGCATTCAATGATTATTGCAAACAACATGGAATCATAAGACAATTTACAACTAGGTACACACTATATCAGAATTGTGTAGTAGAGAGAAACAACAGGACAATTATGAACATGGTAAGAAGCATGTTGAAAGGAAGAAACTTGTCTAGTGAGTATTGGGGAGAATCAGTTGCATGTGCTATTTATGTGATAAACATATCTCCTATAAAGAGTGTGATGAAAAAAGTACCAGAAGAATCATGGCTAGGTATGTCTTGTAGTGTATTTCATCTTAGAATGTTTGGATGTGTATCCTATGCACATGTGCCTAAAGAGCTAAGAGGCAAATTAGATGATAAAAGTGAAAAATGCATATTTACTAGTCATAGTCAGTAGTCAAAAGCTTACAAATTGTGTAACCATGTTACTAAGAAGACCATAATTAGTATAGATGATTTGTTCAAAGAAAAAGGGTCATGGAATGGTAGTATGGACAAAACAGTTGATGCACAAGTTCCCCTAATGGAGAATATGATGTAGCTGAAAAGGAGTAGCAAGAATCACAAGTGAAGACACCAAACATAGACACACCAACAAGGACTCCAATATTTTTTTAGCAGCATGGATCTTCAATTAGATCACAAAACCATAATTCTCCTAACAACCAATCAGTGATGAATCAAACAATGGTAAGAGAAAGATGATAAGTCTGAAAGATATTTATGATGCTTTGGATCTTTGTTTGAATTTTGCATTGTTGTCATTCCAACATTCTTCATTTAAAGAAGCAATCAGAAATGACAATTGGGTGCAAGCCATGGATGAAGAAATTGAAACTATTGAAAATGATGATACATGGGATTTCGGTGATATTCTAAAGTACAAAAATCTCATTTGTGTGAAATGGGTGTATAGGACAAAGTTGAATGAGAAAGGTGAAATTGACATAAATAAAGCAAGACTTGTAGCAAAAGGATTCTCACAACAACTAGGAATAGATTTTGGAGAAATGTTTGCTCTAGTAGCCAGATTGGATACTGTAAGAGTAGTTGTAGCCACAACATCTCAAGACGAGTGAAAAGTATATCAAAATGGATGTGAAATCACCATTCTTGAATGGAATTATAGAAGAAGAAATTTATGTGCAGCAACCTCCAGGTTATGAAGTTGAAGATAAATAATATAAAGTTTACAAGTTGAAGAAAACACTTTATGAACTCAAGCAAGCACCTAGAGGTTAGTTTAACATAATTGGTAGCTACTGATCAAGAATGTATTTTGCAAAAGTAACATTGAGCCTACCTTGTACACAAAGGTAAATGAGCATGGACAAATTTTGATTGTTTGCTTATATGTTGATGACATTATCTATATAGATGATTTTGAATTGGATGAATTTAAATCAGCCATGATGAAAGAATTTAAGATGACAAATATTGGTCTCATGAAATATTTTCTTGGCATAAAGGTTGAGCAATATGAAAAGGGAATTTTTAATTGTCAAACTAAATATGCCAAAGATTTTCTAAAAAGGTTCAAGATGGAGAATTGCAAACTTGTCTCTACACGAGTTGCAACATGTACAAAGTTAGGCAAGGATGATGAAGGATTAGATGTCAATCCAACTCTATTCAAAAGAATGGTTAGAAGCCTCATGTATCTCATAGCTACAAGACCAAATATATGAAAGGAGTGAGTTTGATTTCAAAATTTATGGGGACTCCAAAAGACACACATTAGAGAGCAGGAAAAAGAATTCTAAGATACATAGCATGAACTAGAGACTGTGGCATAATGCATGCAATCACATAAAAGAAGGATTTCATTGGATACATCAACAGTGTTTTTGCACATAGTTTGGATGATAAGAAGAGTGCACTTCTGGTTATTTGTTCCATCTTGGTTTAGGTGTGATTTCATGGGCATCTAAGAAGCAACCTATTATGACACTTTAGTGACCAAAAGCAAAATATGTAGTAGCAACATCACCAACATGTCAAACAATGTGGTTAAGAAGAGTATTTGATGGACTCAAGTAGAAACAATAAGGATCAACAACAATATATTATGACAACAAAGTTTGATAAATTAATTAGCGTCGGATAAATTAATTTGTCAATTTGTCTAATGATAATTGCTACACGTTTATGAAATTATTTTAAGAGTTGAAATATATTATTTCATGTGATAATTGCAACAAGTTTATGAAACTGTCTCAGCAGTTGAAACTTAGAAACTGAAATTTGTGATGTTTTGTTTTCCAAAGACTTATTTTAATGCATTAGACTTAGACCAAAAAAAAAATCCACGTATATCAAATCACCAAGTTGAAAACAATTTTCGATTTATCAAGAATTGAAATTCATCTCATCAATATTGCTTACAGGTGTTGTTTCATCATATATATAATAATTGACTATCCTCACATATTGTGCGGGTTTCAAGTACAAGATCTCTCTGTACTCTCTGCATAGTGAGTGAGAAATATGGTTTCTCTGAGTACGAAAAGAAGCTAACATTTTGTTATCTCCTTACTTCCATTTATTAGCTAAAGAAACATAACATTGGTAGTCAAACATAGAATTTCAGAGAGGTACACTATTTTGATATATGCATTATTTAATACATGGTCACGGGCCTACCATAATTGCTTATGTCACCTTGTTGTGTTGTGGTGATTTGTTTCTCTATTCACTACCTTTTTAGGCCACAAATGATAAATTTGTGGTTCAAACGAATGAATATTCAATTTTCCATTGCTTTCGGTGCTCTGTTGGGATATGTCGTTAACATAAACTAGCGTACTAAAAGTGAACATAATTAATGTCAAAGATATTTAAACGGTTAAGTTAGTTATAATTTTGAGGCTTCTGTGATTTGTACTTTGTGTAGAGCTTTCTTTTAGATTTATCGCATCCATAATTGTTTGAATCGATGTTTCGAGCCATCCACTCTGGCTCATCATTAGGATAGATCAATAAGAGTGTAGGATAGATCTCTATGGAATGAATCAATAGAGGTAAGAGATAGATGGAACAGGAATGATAGTAGCTAACCACTTCTCAATTGATAATTACTAATAATACTTAATATTTGTTACAATTAACCCTCCATCGAGGAAGGACATCTCGATCTCGCAACGGAGAAGAAGAATTTTGCTCAGGGTGAGCCTTTGACAGCACGTCCCACTTTCGCAACGGAGAAGAAGGATAATGCTCAGGGCGAGCCTTCTGTAGCAGAGCAGAAGCAAGAACAACTGGCGAAGCACAACACTGGTGAACAACCGAAAAACGCAGATGACCTCGATGCCTACAGGTGTCTAATTCTTGAAGAACACCTGCCGACACCAAATGACAATTAAACCATCACGTGTCTTCAAGTTTCAAGTTCCCGGCACCTAGTCCTATGGGTTTATTTTTGTTTTTTTGAACAAAATAGTTAGTTTTGAAGTTGTTTTTAATAGAATATCAATCTATGTACAAATGTTGGTTTCCCTTGCAAGGGCAGCAAATCCACTTTGGACTGGACTGGTTTCCCTCTTCTGGGAAGTCTTCATTATGTTTTGGATGCAATATGCCATGAATCTCGGCTAAGAACTACAAAGGCCAGTGCCTCCACGTATCATTTTGTTACAGTAATAGATTTTAGACATATATATAATATATTATAATATATAACAATTAAATTAATTTAATTGAAATTTAATTTATTTTTAGATTAGGATGAAATAAAAATAATTAATTTAATTTTTAATTTAGTTTAACTATTAATTTTTATTTAGAATTCTTTAATACTATTTCAAATTTTAAAAAAAATAGTATGTTATATATATAATCCAAACAATTTTAAAATATTTAATTTTTTTTTTTAAGCTTAACAAAAAATTATTTATTAATTTTAATTTAATTTAGAAATTAATTCACTTTTGACTAAATTGAATTTGAATTAATTTTAATTCTAACTTAGAATAAATGATTAAGAATCAATATCAATTGTTGAATTTAAGCTTCTGTGATCCATATCAAGATTTTGAGAATATTTTTTGGTGGAAATCACATTATAATACTTTTGTCGACGTGTTTCAACCAATGAATTTGGTTCATCATCCGGACAAGTTGAAGAAACTAACTTGCATAATAACTAGTTACTATTTATTTATATATTTATTTTAATTCGGAAGTATATTATTTTTATATATTAATCCATATTATATTATGATTTAAGTATTTGATATTATAGTTATTCATAATTTATCATATATATTTATTAGTATTCCATAGATATATATATAGTATAATATATAATAATATATATATATATATATTTCATTGATTTTTTTTTTAGATAAGTCGATAAAGTTATGGTAAATAATTTACAAGAAACGAACTTGCAAAGTAAACTATATTATATATTAATAATCTGAAAGTATATATTTATATATTTTTCCATATTATTAATGATTTAAGGTTTTTGATATATAACTATTTCGTAATATACATATATATTTAATTAGTATCCCATTTTAGTAAATTGTAAGGTAACATATATAACAATAATTTTTGGTAATAATTATAACAAAAATAACTTTTTCTTTCCCTTGGTCCAGTGAGGTTGGCCAGTCAAATTTAGCCATTTCTCTGTCAAATTTCCCAGTCCAATATAGTTGTTTCCTAGTCAAATATAGCTGTTGGAAGATCTTCTCTCCCTATTTAACATGCAGCCATGATCTGATTCTTCAACTTCTCCTGACGATGAACCACACTCGTTGGTTTGAAACACATTGACAAGAGTATTATAATGTGATTTCTGCCAAAAAATCTTCTCGAAATCAATATCAATGTTAATATTAATTATTAATAATATTAATATTAATATTTATCCAAATTTATAGTTTTTTTAATTTTTAATTATAATTAATTTTATTGATTTTAATTTAGAATTCTATTAAGAGTATTAACAATTTATTAGTAATGTTAATATTAATATTAATCCAAGTTATTGCTAGTTATAATTTACTATATATTTTGTGAAATAGTTTTTTATTTTACATTTGTTTTATTTTCCAATATTGGTGAGATCTCTTCCATTGAACATTAAAAAATATCAAATCCTGCACTTCCACTGAATCGGATCCGATTATATGCATTCCTTCCTATCAAGTCATCATTCTCCCTCCTATTCCAATACTTTCTTAAATTATCCATTTTAAAATTCAATGTTATAATGTAAGATGACCCTTTTTATAGAAATAGGTATATTCATTTTAAAAATTTATAATGTAAAATAGCCATTTTTATAGAAATAGGTATATTAATACTTTCTGTATTCAAGCTTATGTGATCCATAATTTAAATACTAATTTATTCATTAATTTAAATATTACTTTTCAAAAACTAGTCGTTTAATCTAGCCGTTACCTATTAATTTTAATAAATTAATGAAATAATATCATTATTTAAAATATTTTTTTCAAAAACTAGCCATTTAATATAACCGTTACTTTAATATATATTTGTTTTTAATATATTAATATATATATTATTATTATAGTTTAAACATTATTGTTCAAATATAGCCGTTACTTGAAATTATGTCTCTACATTGCTCTTTATTTAAGCCTTTGCCATGGTTTGCCTCTTCATTTGGTCCTGATGATGAACCACACTTGTTGGTTCGAAACGGGTTGGCCAAAAAATTCTCTCATGTGATTTCTACCGAAAGACTCTATTTAATATATTAATACTATATAGGTATTCGTATTTTTTTCTATGATCATTATAGAAATAATTTTCCCATAGCAATGTGTATTTGTTGTTGTTGAGATATTTGTTTTTGTTTCTAGAAAATGAATTCATTGCATTGATTTCAATGAAAAATATTGGATTACATTAAATTCAATAGGTATAATTTTGATTTGAGTGAATATTGTTGGATTGCATTAGTTTAAGTCTGATTGAATCAATTGAGTGCATTGATTTCAATGAATACTATTATAGGCATTAGTTAAAACATGTTTTAATTAACTATTTTCATTGATTTGTGTATATCATTGGATGCATTAGTTTAAGAGTGAATGAATTAATTGTTTGCATTGATTTCAATGAATACTGTTGGATTGCTTTGATTTGAATATATATATCAATGAATTGCATTTATTTTTTTTATATATGGGCATAATGGAAAATTCAACAAAGCATAATATTTGAGAACAAAGAGCGCGACCAGAAATACAATTGGTGAAAGTGCCACTTTACTAGCTAAAGGAATATGGACAAACAAATATTGAGTGACAAATAGCATATCGACAAATAATATGACAACAAATGACAATTGAACAACAAAAAATACAGAGACAAAAAAATGTTAAACGACATAGAGCGTATCGACAAAGAAAGGCACAACAGATGCCAAATGCACAACATCAAGAGCAAAAAAATCAAAATTCTGCATGACAAATGTCATCTCGACAAAGAAAGAAACAACAGATGATAACTGAGGAACATCAAGAACAAGGAAAACAAAATTTGGAACTTGAAAAAAAAGAAAATTTTGGGAGAAAAAGAAGTTTATCTCTTATGAATAAAAGTAATGCAAAGAAAGGAAATCCTATGAAGAAAAGAAGAGTAGCTCAAAGTAAAAAGGATGATGCAACAAATATGGACATAGAGCCACCTGAAGAAATTCAAATTGAGCATGATACGTCTAATACATTTGAAGATTTGAATATTGTACATCGAATATTTCATGAGAGGATTGATCGATTGGCTGATGTTCAAATTTTTCATGTGTGTGAGGAGTCATATGTTGGAATTCAAGTGTTCAATACAAATACAAGTCAAATATGGATAAGATGTAGAAGAGAGGGAAATCATCATAGATTTTCATTTGACAATCATATGGATCCAAGAAAGCAACCTCATGTCCTTAAAGTGCTCACACAAGTTGAAGAGATGTTAATAGCACGTGCAAGTCCATTTTCCAAGTTATGCATTTAATAGGTAGACAATACAAATATGAAGGACACACCATTAGTTTCCCATAAGAAATTAAAAATGTTGCTTGCACATTACCTCGACATATTCAAGACTTATATTTAATGATTGTTGTGCGGAAAAAAGGCCAACAAGGATCAAGTTATGATTTTACAGTTAGAAAACAAAGAGTATTAGATGCATTATTATATAATATTCCAAATGATCCATATTATTGTGATGTTCAAGTTGATTATAATGTGCTGGATGAGTTAACTGAAATTGCAAAAAATGTATCAAATATGATTAATTTTGCTACTTTACTGGAGATAGACAATGACACTGAATTTGCAGTGTTAGAGGGAGCATCTAGGAGTGATGATGTATTAGAAGGCTTAAATACATCTTATTTTGTGGCAAAGTTTCCGAATCTACCAAGAGAGATTGAACTTATTCCATCTTGCAAAAATAACCCTAATGTAGAGGAACTTGACACAAATGGTGGGTTTCCTAAAGTTCTTAATTGGCCTAGAATTGGCTCATCATCAATCAATGGGTATAGCACCTAAGGATTATTTGACATGGAATTTCCATCATTGTTCCCAACAGGTGAGGCAGATTGGTTTCAACCATGAAGGAGAAATTTCCATATTCATGAGTATGCAAAACATCTTCTTAGATATCATGTCAACAGGTTTGGAAGGCAACCACCCTTTAGATACTCCTTACCTAATATCATTATGAGACATTGTGCTCAATATTCTTCTATAGTTTTTGTAAAGAAGAATATGACAGATCTACCGACAATAATGGAGGAGCTATAGAGCATATACAAAACCTTCCAAAATCATGACTTGTATAAAGATTAATGTGAATTGGAACTATACTAAGAGGTACACGTGCATATTGGAGAAAATGTCGTGTTGAGCTATCTGATTTTATTCAACAGATTGGATGTCCAACAATACTCTTCACATTAAGTGCAGCAGATATGCAATGGCTAGATTTTCATAAATTAATGCCTAGTAAAGGTCTTGTAGATACAAGGGAAGCATGGAAATGGAGACATCAAAATTTCATTGATAATCCTCTTATTGTAGCACAATATATGCATTTAAGGCATACAATGTTACGATATGAAATTTTTGAGCATTTTTATCAAGCTACAGATTTTTGATGTAGCTATGAATGACAACATCATGGATCTCCACACGTGCATGCGTTTCTATCGTTAAAAAATGGTCCTAACATGGACACTTTGAATTGGGATGATCTTACACAAGTTAGGCTTGCTAAAGAATATTTTGATAGATGTGTACATGCAATGAATCCACGTGATTGACATGAAAGAAATATTCAGGTTAGGCTCAATGAAGATGATCACCCTTACTTAAAGGAAATGCAACAAATATTTCAATATGATCCTATGATTGATTATGAAGAACTTCATAATTGTGTTGAGCATCACATCACTTGCAATGAGAAACATTGCCTATGCAAGAAGGTGGGAAGATTTGTGTGTCGATATAAGACACAATAGGATTTATGTGATCATTCAAAACTTTATGTTGATGAGAATGGAGAAAAAAAGTATCGACGAAGACAAAATGATGATATATTGAATACGCATAGTCGTGAAAAATTGATTATGTGGAGGGATAATATCGATTGGCAACATGTTCTTTCGAAGTTTGTGGTCATTAATTACATAGAAAAATATTTTGCAAAGTCTGAAAAAGGATCAGAAACATTGCATGATATGTTGATATGTGTTTCCTCTATTCAAAACCCAAATGAACCAGAAGCATGCACATATAGGAGTTTGTTATGTGAATCCATTGTTGACATAGATACAGGTGCAAAAGAGACATGTCATTTTCTTTTAGAGCTTCCTCTTTCTGAATGTAGTCATCAATTTGTGGTTCTAAATATTGGTTTGAAGGTTTTCAAACAAGAGTGTGTTGATACATATGACACTGACAATGATAATTCTCTTATTGATTCATATACCAAGTGACCTACACATATTGAGCACTTTGCATTGATAGATGTGGCAAAATATTGGTCGTATGACAAACATCAATGTGGGGATAAATGAAGAGAACGAAAAAATGCAGCTATTTTACGAGTTTTTCCTTGATATAATTCAGTTCTTAATCATGAAGATGAAAAGTTTGAAGAATTTTGTTTGTGAGAGTTGGTATTATACAAGACCTTTCATGATCTCCTTAGAGATATAGGTCACACAAGTATTGAAATAATGCATAACTGGGAAAAGAATTGATACAATCCATGGCTTGTAGATCACAATCCATTACTTCCAGTTCAAACAGTCGAATCTGATGAAGAAGAAGTTCCAAATCCACCTATAGATTCTAGGAAAAATGAGTGGGAGATCATTTGTGTATTGTATAAGAATAAGTTTATAAATTATAATGAGTTTGAGATGCTTGGACATAGGAATCATGATGTTATGCATAACTGGACAACAAACCTTAGTATCGTAGATGCCACAATTTCATCTCTAAACATGAGTAGTTACAAAAACATGACTAATAGGGTCGTGATACAATGTGAGTTCAAGCAACTTAGAAAATTTAAGCTGCCTTATGTTGCGGACAAAATTCATATCTACATTTCAGATTCTACCATTGAGGAGATCAAAACATTTCTCATCCTATAGTATTAAGGAGGATTGTGATTTGTTTTATTCTTAATCATTTCTTTTAGGGGCCATGGATATTGTCCAGTGAATGCACCTTTACAATATGTTAGTTTCCGTATTTCTTCTCGAAAATGAATTTGCCTCACTAACCTTACTACTATATAAGAGGGGTTCTTAATACATTTATTTAAGATTATCCTAGTATGCATTTTTTTAAATCAAGGTGTGTATATGCAATTTCAAGAACTGTCTCACATACTTTTTCAAAGGGTGCTAGCTCAATGGAAGAGCATCTATGTTATAAGCAGGGGGTTTGTGGTTTGATTCCATTGTTCCTTAACATGAATTTATCAATGAGATTGTAGTTTATTTTTAATTAGATACTTTTTGTATTGATTTATTTCAATGGTGTCATGACATATTTTTCTGGATTCATTTTTTTATATTGTGAGACAAAAGTGATATTGTATTGTCTTTACATATATTTTTACATTGTATCTAGAGAGACAATAGCTAGGATTAAAGACATATTGTCTCTATAAAGACAATATGTCTTTAATCCAAACTATTGTCTCTAGAGAGACAAAAATGAAATTGTTTTCAAAGAGACAATAATGCTTGTGTTATATATGGTCTTTATAGAGACAATTTTTAAAACAATAATTTGAGACATTCGCTTAAAGACAATATTTAAGACGATAAAAAAGTTTTTTTTGTCTCAGATTAAGATAGTTTTTCCAAAAATTTCCTCAATTATTGTCTTAAAATCCCCCTTTATGATGTAGTGTCGAAAATATACATGTATGTTCCCTTGATATATAAAGAATTTTCTCTATATTCCTTGAGAATATATTGAATTTCTCGATAAACATCTTGAATAATAATTTTAGTGTACTAGATAGATTTCATAAAATGGTTTCTATAAGGATAGATTTCCCTAAGAATAGTAATCAATTGTTTTTGTCATCCACTTGAAAAGAAACTTCATGATCTACCCGTGCAAACCCCTCTTCTTTGGTTTGTTCCTCTATTCCTATCATTGCATTCAAAGAGACTAGAGAATTTTCATCTACTTACAAGCAACAACATATTTACTAACAATGACAGAAAATATGAGAAACGAAATAGATAGTCATTCTAGGGGTAGGCTTTGGGTGAGCATTGGGCGAGTCTTCAACATCTGCAAGTTGATCCATTCTCCTGATAAAAAACAATTTCATATTAAATCCTTCTGCACCTAGCAACAACACTTTTAAACCTACTAGAAAAATAATTTTGGACTAAATCCTTCTGCACTTGGAAACAACACTTCTAAATGTATTGTGAACTTCTAGTTTTCAAAATATATATCTCATGAGATTGAAAGTCGTATCAGATCCATATTGATATTACAATAATAGGTAGAAAATATGTATGGTTCAGTAACTTAGCACCTCACATTTGCTATGTGACGTGTGAGAGTTATGGACACAGAAACATAAGGTGAAATTATCACCATGATTCCATTGTGATTTGGCATCCAATGTCCTGACCTCCGACTAGTCAAGCTAGGTTCCTCGCTTATTATCATTGGTCCACACACCTGCTTCCTCACCTCTGACTAATTTTTGGGCCCACAACATGAGGTTGGGTGGTCGGTCCAACTAGAAGTCGAGCATTCTTTCCTTAAGACTCTTTCCATGCACCTGACTTCTCCTCAAGCCCAACTACGTCAACGATTGGGTCCTACTAGATTTGAGTCTTGGCATGGCTTCGCTACTTTGATTCCATTACACATACCTTCCGAATTAAAAATTAGTTCATAATCTTTAGAAAATGGAATCTAATGTATTACTTCCCATACACACTTTCTCTTACACAGAGATGCAATTAATTGTATGTAGATCCATAATGTATCCTAAAAGATACTTTCCAAATGCGATTTCCAACATATTATTTCCTATGAACTTTGAAATCTCACATTTCTATGTATTCTCTGCCATCTCTTTAAAAAGAAAAAAACTTTACTAGTACAAAAAATTGTTGCCATAATGGCTGTAGTTTATTCTAATGGTCAAAAGAACAATAATCTCTATCTCATTTCATTTTCGTGTGACTGATTCATTCAAATTCACTAGAAACTGATTTTATTGTGATCATTGAATTTCTTTGCCAAGTCGGATTTGATTTTGATGTTCCAAACAAATTCAAATCGGTTACAATTATCTAGTGGACATCGGGACTATGATACAGGCAGGAAAAAACTTTAGGAAATTGAGAATAATTCAACTAATTGTTAAAATAAGCTAATTATTCACACATGAAGAGTTGACTAAATTTAGAGACTCAAATTAAGTCAATTCAAGTCGAGTTAAGTCCTAGTCAAATTTAGTGTGTGGTTGCATGTCAAGCGATTTTAGGTGAGTCGCTATTCAAAAAGGTTTAAATACCCCTCACGAGGTTCATGGTAATAATGAAGCTTTTGTGCGATCAATAGAAGAGCCACAACTCATGTGTTTTGTGTGTTAAATTTGTGTTTTTCCTCCTCTTTCTTTCCAACAAAGTGTTATCAGAGCTAAGGATCACAAGATCCATGGTGCCTACAGAGCCACTAACAATAGGGAAAAAAAGAAGAGTTTGACGATTTTTTTTTAATTGTGCTGCAAATTTGTCGCACCGTTAAGAGTGACAAGTCTGCAAGTGAAGCAAAATCGACCCTTAAATAGTGCAAACACTGCACAAATCTCGTTTAACTTCAATTCTGCCAAAAATCAGGTTAAGTGGAGTATATATGTTTTGCGGGTGCACAAATTCCATGAGTTATTAAAGCTTCAGAAACTCATTGTTCCAAAATTAAAAAAAAAAACTCACGTGCATTGTGTATGGCATATTACAATCTATCTTACAAAAAAAAGATGTTACATCTTTTGAGGTATTTTATGTCATCTACGAAGTGTTAAGTGGGAGGTTCATAAAGCTTTTACAAATATTCTTTTTTATGAAAGAGTTTTTATATTAAAGTTTTTTTATCAATAATTTTGTTTTAAAGCTTTTTTAATAATTTTGTTTTAAAGCTTTTTTTATATAAAAAATAACAAGGGTTTTTCATAAAGAAATTTTTATAATTTTTTTTTAATTTTTTTCTTTTATTTTTTTATTTTTTATTTTTTTTTTTAAAGAAGGCTATGCAAAACTTTTGAAAGGAAATTGTTGTTAAATATGGCTTTCTCAAATTTCCACCCTCAGTTTCCAATGTTTACAAGAAAAGGTTATGATGTGTGGGCTATTAAGATAGCGACCATGTTGCATGTTCATGATGTTTGAGATCATGTTTAGTTTGGGTTTTCATAACCTAAAGATGAAGTAGAATAACTATCTCTCACTAATGTAAAGGCGAAACTATGGAAGAAAGATAAAAATAAGAATGCATAGGCATTGCGGCTTATCCAGTAGGGATTGGGTTGAGCAGTGTTCCAGAAGATTATGATCACATCTTTAGCAAAGACAACATGGGAGACCTTGGCAACAAGCTATAATGGTGTGGCCTAAGTCAATATTTTTAAGTTGCAAAATACTAGGAGATGTTTTGAAAGTCTACATATGAAGGAGACATAGGACATCGATTCATTCATGAATGTAAATTAGTTAAAAATTTATGGGGACAAAATTAAAGATCAAAAACTGGTTGAGAAGGTCCTAAGATCTTTGTCTATGAAATTTGATGTTGTGGTTGGAGCCATGGAAGAAGATAAGGATTTGGCATCATTAACAGTTGATAAGTTGATGGGATCACTTCTATCACATGAGACAAGGATAGACAAAAATAAGGATTCCACTTTAGAAACCACTTTCAAAAGCGAGGTTTCTATTTGAAGAGATAGAGTTTCAGGAAAAAGTAAATCGAGAGGCAAAGAATGAGGCAGAAGAATTGGTTGACAAGAGCATGAATACGAAAGTGGAAGCAACAACAAAAGCTTCAAAAATAATCAAAGCATTGATAAATCAAAGGTGAGATCTTATTATTGCAATAAATTTGGTCATTATGCTCGTGATTGCGGGAAGAGGATAACTGATTAATGAAACCACAGAGCTAATATCACTACAGAGAGTAATAACTCTATGTTCCTGTATTTCCATACCATGCATGAACGTTATGGTAATATATGGATATTAAACAGTGGTTGCAGTAACTACATGAGAGGCAACAAGAATTTGGCTCCAAAATTAGATCAATATATGAAGACAGAGGTAAAGTTGGGCACTGAAAGGAATGTGGATGTAGATGGAAAAGGAGTGGTCAACATGTTGACCAAGTAGGGGGAGCTGAAGACAATCTCAGAGTTATATTATGTCCTTGGTCTCAAACATAATTTGATAAGTATTGGTTAATTGATGTCAAAAGGATATAGAGTTATCTTTCAAGGATAAGAGTGTGTGATATATGACAAGCCCCCAAGCATGTAGCTGATAGCACAGGTGCAAATAACAAGGAACAAACTCTTTCCTCTATTTATGAATTACAATGATCAAGTTAGTTCTTTTACAATTGCATGTTCTAATGGTTATTGTTTATGGCACTTTCGATTTGGACACTTGCACTTTTCTGGTTTAAGATTGTTGTAGTAGAAATAGATGGTTAGAGGATTAGCTCCCATCAAAGAACCTGATAGTTCTTGGGAGTGTTGCATATTGGAAAACAACACCATGAAAGTTTTATAAAGTGAGTTTCATACTGAGAAAAGCAACTCTTTGAGCTAATTAATACACACTTGCGTGGACCTATGAGGGCATAGTTGATTGGTGGAAGTTGTTACTTCCTCACTTTCATTGATGATTATAGAAGAAAGTCAAGGGTTTAGTTATTGAAGAAGAAGTCAGAAACTTTTTTAAAGTTGAAAGAATTCAAAGCCTTAGCAAAGAACTAGAGTGATCGTCAAATCAAGGTATTGAGGTTAGATCATGGTCGAGAATATGATTTGAAGGCATTCCATGATTATTGCAAACAACATGGAATCATAAGACAATTTACAACTAGGTACACGCTATATCAGAATGGTGTAGTAGAGAGAAATAACAGGACAATTATGAACATGGCAAGAAGCATGTTGAAAGGAAGAAACTTGTCTAATGAGTATTGGGGAGAAGCAGTTGCATGTGCTATTTATGTGATAAACATATCTCCTATAAAGAGTGTGATGAAAAAAGTACCAGAAGAATCATGGCTAGGTATGTCTTACAGTGTATTTCATCTTAGAATGTTTGGATGTGTATCCTATGCACATGTGCCTAAAGAGCTAAGAGGCAAATTAGATGATAAAAGTGAAAAATGCATATTTACTAGTCATAGTCAGTAGTCAAAAGCTTACAAATTGTATAACCATGTTACTAAGAAGACCATAATTAGTATAGATGATTTGTTCAAAGAAAAAGGGTCATGGAATGGTAGTATGGACAAAACAGTTGATGCACAAGTTCCCCTAATGGAGAATATGATGTAGCTGAAAAGGAGTAGCAAGAAGCACAAGTGAAGACACCAAACATAGACACACCAACAAGGACTCCAATATATTTTTAGTAGCATGGATCTTCAAGTAGATCACAAAACCATAATTCTCCTAACAACCAATCAGTGATGAATCAAACAATGGTAAGAGAAAGATGATAAGTCTGAAAGATATTTATGATGCTTTGGATCTTTGTTTGAATTTTGCATTGTTGTCATTCCAACATTCTTCGTTTAAAGAAGCAATCAGAAATGACAATTGGGTGCAAGCCATGGATGAAGAAATTGAAACTATTGAAAATGATGATACATGGGATTTGGGTGATATTCCAAAGTACAAAAATCTCATTTGTGTGAAATGGGTGTACAGGACAAAGTTGAATGAGAAAGGTGAAATTGACATAATTAAAGCAAGACTTGTAGCAAAAGGATTCTCACAACAATTAGGAATAGATTTTGGAGAAATGTTTGCTCCAGTAGCCAGATTGGATACTGTAAGAGTAGTTGTAGCCACAACATCTCAAGACGAGTGAAAAGTATATCAAATGGATGTGAAATCACCATTCTTGAATGGAATTATAGAAGAAGAAATTTATGTGCAGCAACCTCCAGGTTATGAAGTTGAAGGTAAATAATATAAAGTTTACGAGTTGAAGAAAACACTTTATGCACTCAAGCAAGCACCTAGAGCTTAGTTTAACATAATTGGTAGCTACATGATCAAGAATGTATTTTGCAAAAGTAACATTGAGCCTACCTTGTACACAAAGGTAAATGAGCATGGACAAATCTTCATTCTTTGCTTATATGTTGATGACATTATCTATATAGATGATTTTGAATTGGATGAATTTAAATCAGCCATGATGAAAGAATTTGAGATGACAAATATTGGTCTCGTGAAATATTTTCTTGGCATAAAGGTTGAGCGATATGAAAAGGGAATTTTTAATTGTCAAAATAAATATGCCAAAGATTTGCTAAAAAGGTTCAAGATGGAGAATTGCAAACTTGTCCCTACACGAGTTGCAACGTGTACAAAGTTACACAAGGATGATGAAGGATTAGATGTCAATCCAACTCTATTCAAAAGAATGGTTAGAAGCCTCATGTATCTCATAGCTACAAGACCAAATATATGAAAGGAGTGAATTTGATTTCAAAATTTATGGGGACTCCAAAAGACACACATTAGAGAGCAGGAAAAAGAATTTTGAGATACATAACATGAACTAGAGACTGTGGAATAATGTATGCAATCACATAAAAGAAGGATTTCATTGGATACATTGATGGTGATTTTTCACATAGTTTGGATGATAAGAAGAGTGCACTTCTGGTTATTTGTTCCATCTTGGTTTAGGTGTGATTTCATGGGCATCTAAGAAGCAACCTATTATGACACTTTCGTGAGCAGAAGAAAAATATGTAGTAGCAACATCACCAACATGTCAAACAATGTGGTTAAGAAGAGTATTTGATGGACTCAAGTAGAAACAATAAGGATCAACAACAATATATTATGACAACAAATTTTGATAAATTAATTAGCGTCGGATAAATTAATTTGTCAATTTGTCTAATGATAATTACTACACGTTTATGAAATTATTTTAAGAGTTGAAATATATTATTTCACGCGATAATTGCAACAAATTTATGAAACTGTCTCAGCAGTTGAAACTTAGAAACTATAATTTGTGATGTTTTGTTTTCGAAAGACTTATTTTAATGCATTAGACTTAGACCAAAAAAAAATCCACGTATATCAAATCACCACGTTAAAAACAATTTTCAATTTATCAAGCATTGAAATTCATCTCATCAATATTACTTACAGGTGTTGTTTCATCATATATATAATAATTGACTATCCTCACATATTGTGCAGGTTTCAAGTACAAGATCTCTCTGTACTCTCTGCATAGTGAGTGAAAAATATGGTTTCTCTGAGTGCGAAAAGAAGCTAACATTTTGTTATCTCCTTACTTCCATTTATTAGCTAAAAAAACATAACATTGGCAGTCAAACATAGAATTTCAGATAGGTACACTATTTTGATATATGCATTATTTAATACATGGTCACGGGCTTACCATAATTGCTTATGACACATTGTTGTGTTGTGGTGATTTGTTTCTCTATTCACTACCTTTTTAGGCCCCAAATGAGAAATTTGTGGTTCAAACGAATGAATATTCAATTTTCCATTGCTTTCGGTGCTCTGTTGGGATATGTCGTTAACATAAACTAGCGTACTAAAAGTGAACATAATTAATGTCAAAGATATTTAAACAGTTAAGTTAGTTATAATTTTCAGGCTTCTGTGATTTGTACTTTGTGTAGAGCTTTCTTTTAGATTTATCGCATCCATAATTGTTTGAACCGTTGTTTTGAGCCATCCACTCTAGCTCATCATTAGGATAGATCAATAAGAGTGTAGGACAGATCTCTATGGAATAAATCAATAGAGGTAAGAGATAGATGGAACGGGAATGATAGTAGCTGACCATGTCTCAATTGATAATTACTAATAATAATTAATATTTGTTACAATTAACCCTCCATCGAGGAAGGACGTCCCGATCTTGCAACGGAGCAGAAGAATTTTGCTCAGGGTGAGCCTTCGACAGCACGTCCCACTTACGCAACGGAGAAGAAGGATAATGCTCAGGGCGAGCCTTCTGTAGCAGAGCAGAAGCAAGAACAACTGGCGAAGGACAACACGGGTGAACAAGCGAAAGATGCAGATGACCTCGATGCCTACAGGTGTCTAATTCTTGAAGAACACCTGTCGACACCAAATGACAATTAAACCAGCACGTGTCTTCAAGTTTCAAGTTCCCGACACCCAGTCCTATGGGTTTATTTTTGTTTTTTTGAACAAAATAGTTAGTTTTGAAGTTGTTTTTAATAGAATATCAATCTATGTACAAATGTTGGTTTCCCTTGCAAGGGTAGCAAATCCACTTTGGACTGCACTGGTTTCCCTCTTCTGGGCAGTCTTCATTATTTTTGGATGCAATATGCCATGAACCTCGGCTAAGAACTACAAAGGCCAGTGCCTCCACGTATCATTTTGTTACAGTAATAGATTTTAGACATATTTAGAAAATATATATATATATATATATATATAACAATTAATAATTTTAATTTAATTTGAAATTAATTAAATTTTAGATTAGGATTGAAATAAAAATAATTTAATTTAATTTTTAATTTATAGTTTAATCTATTAATTTTAATTTAGAATTCTCTTAATACTATTATTAAATTTAAAAAAATAGTAATGTTAATATTAATATTAATCCAAAACAATTTTAAATATTTTAAATTTTTTAATTTATTAAGATTAACAAAAAAATTATTTTAATTAATTTTAATTTTAATTTAGAATTAATTCACTTTAGACTAAATGATTTGAACTAATTTTAATTCTAACTTAGAATAAATGATTAACAATCAATATCAATTGTTGAATTTAAGCTTCTGTGATCCATATCAAGATTTCGAGAATATTTTTTGGCGGAAATCACATTATAATACTTTTGTCGACGTCTTTCAAACCAATGAATTTGGTTCATCATCCGGACAAGTTGAAGAAACTAACTTGCATAATAACTA
>APFE030849542.1:0-20837 GCA_000404065.3 Pinus taeda | reverse complement strand
TTCAACATGTTATCAGGCAAGGGAAATGATGCATAGGGAAATCTTTGTAGATTGTACTGGAAACGTTCCACATATTTTTCTAATGTTTCGTTTGGTCTAGCTATCATCTGAAATATTTCATCTTTTAGTTCTCTAGACCTGCAGTAGTCTTGATATTTTTTTAAAAAGGATTCTTTCATTTGTTCCCAGTTATTTATAACCCCACCACCTAATCCCATAAACCATCTTAGAGCAGCCCCTTTCAAAGTAGAGGGGAACAATTTCAGTTTCTAGGGGTCAGTGGTGTAATCATATCCCCTGCATAGCACATCAAATTCAAATAAAAATGCATCTGGGTCCTCTGATGTAAGTCCGTGAAATGTAGGGATGTTTTGAAGGGGAATTTCTTTCATAGGGGCATTTGCTGCGGAATCCACTATGGGGTATTGTAATGTATAGGTTTGGGTGTTTGGCGGATTTTGAGCCATTGGGTCAAATATATGCCAATAACCTTCCGGAATATCTAAGAGGGTATTCCTAGGTTGAGGAGGAATGTCTTTAACAGGAACAGTTTTAATAACACTTCCTCTATCTGGGATTTCTATCTTAGGGGATTGGGTCTCTTCAATAATAATTTTTACCGCACTCCCTTTGTCTAGGCTATTCAATGGCTGAGTTATCCTAGGAGGAGATCTTGGCTCCCCAGTTTCCCCAGTTTCCCCTTATCCTTCACAAAGATTACTGAGATTCCCTTCTTGCAGTCGTTCTGGAATAGAATTTTCAATTTCTTGATAGTCATGTTCGTCAGTTTGACTATGCACCTCAGCAAAGGCTACAGATGTGAACCTGTGGCCTGAAGGGAACTAGTAGGCTGTTTGGAAGTAACTTTCCTGGGTCCTACTGAAGGCTGAGATTCAGCTTTCTTATAGATTTCGTCTATGAATGTTAATCGACCAAGGATCACCGGCCCCTTAGCTTTTTCTGGCTTTGGTAAAGGTTTGGGATTTTTCTCCGGCTTTTTCTGCTTAGTCATGCACTCAATTTAACTGCTAAATCTTTCTTAATCAGATAGCAGCAAATCTGCAGGAAAGCGGGCAAAGGAGCAGGGCTTTTACATGCTCCACACGTAGGTTCTTACCTTCCGTTTTCAAAACCCAATTCTTCCCTAGCAGGTTCATACACTACCCTGAAAAAAACAAATGGCTACACTCTTTCCCCGGCAACGGCGCCAAAATGTAGAGCTATAAAAAGGGTCTCTTTCACCTCTAGTTACCTTACATTAATATGTTAATCCAGGATCGTTTTGTTGTTTCAAAGAGTGTCTCAATCTTAGACTTAGCACTTGTCATAGTAATGCTTGTAGTACAGATGTTTAAAAGCTACAAAAGTAAATCGATGTATGTAAACAACTTAACTACTTCAAAAGGCTAAATCACACCAAGCATTGCATCAGCCAAAGGTTCGGCAGCAGTAGCCCATCCTTTTCATAACTGATGAGAACAGATCTGAGGTCTGGGAGCTAGGTAGCAGATGCTGGGGCTCACTACAGCCTGAGGTCATCCTTAATAATTAGAAATGAAATGGCAAGTAAAGGTAAGAGCAATGAAATAGAACAACACATCAGCCAAGGGTTCGGTAGCAATAACCCATCCCTTTCATAGCTGATGGGAGCAGATCAGAGGTCTGGGAGCTAGGTAGCAGATGCTGGTGCTCACTACAACCTGAGACTATCCTTAAGTAATGGCAAGTAATCAAATTAGCAATCTGGAAATGGAACATCAACTAAAATGGAACAGCAACTAAAATGGAACAGCAAATAAATGGAACAACAACTAAAATGGAATAGCAAATAAAATGGAACAACAAATAAATGGAACAACAATTCAGAAATGGAACAACAGTTGAAATAAGCAGTAACTAAGTTCATCAAGCTGCCACTCTATTTAATCACACCAATCAAAACATCAATCCTTCTGTCTTAGAAGATGTACACATACTATGGGACAACACTACCGATTACAACCTTAGAAACACAACGTGCTTAATCTGCTTCCGTTATTGATATAAATAAATGCATACGATTGCATCTCATGATGAAAACAGTTTCATTCAATAATCATATGAAATCAGACTTTTCAAGATAACTGTTGTAATGCTCAAGCACAATCACAATAAACTCTATAATGAAGTGACAGTATCCTGTAGATATTTAATCAACACTTAAAGTTGGTAACATGATACAACATCAATATAAGACTTTTGTTTACAGGAACATGAAACGAGTTAAACATAACAGAGCATGTAATATAACGTTCTTAAAACACAACATATTACCAGATTACGTTTACGAACAAACCACACAGAAACCACGCGTAATGGTATAAGAGCAAGTGTCCTCGAGGACCGGGCCCTTAGCCTCCAGGGGTACACCGCTTAGGATTGATCCAGGCTCAAAGATAAAAGAGTCACCAATCTGTATTAATGCATGAAATGAAACTACAGGAACTCAAGTCTTCAATAGAACATAAAGATCATAGTCTTGATCTTCCTTAAAAGAAATTACATAAAAATTCCTCTCCGCTAGCCAACAGCGCTATCCCTTATATAAGGAAGATGGTGGAGATATATAGATCCAGAAAATAGATAAAATATCAATCCCTCAGGATCTAAGATCCTGAGGGATTCGCAGAATCGTTAATCCTGCGTCACTTCTTTCATTTTCTGCTCCGTGCTAGTATCTCCGCTTCCTTTCCTGGGTTGATCAGTTTTGATCTGGTTTGCTTGCGGTCTCCCGTCAAAGGGATAGTAGTTAGCTCATCCTTGTCTTTTCCTTTGGAATGGCCACCTTCTGTTTTTCCTCCATCCTGCACATAGGAATGACAATTATCAGTGTTTCCTATTAATCTCTCGTGTTCCGTTATAAACCCTCATCATTATCTAAGTTTCTAATGCAAAAGGATTTTAAGTTCTAGTGAAAAGATACTAAAATAACCATCGGAACATACCTTCCTTGATACTCCACAGCTTGCTCAAGTCATGTTGTCTCACATGAGTACATGTGCATTGTAATTTTGAGTCATGTCAAGTGTAAGTCAAGTTTCAATGGTTGGATGTAACATTCATAAAGTAGGTGAAGAGTTGTGAGGGTAGTTGAACTGCCACAAAGGGGAATGTCAAGGGTCACCCCACCCTTCGCTATAAATATTCCCTCATAACTCATTGTATAGGTTTTTTGTCAGCCAAGCTTCTACTCAGACTATTTTGAAGAAGGCTTGGACAATATTGTGATGCGCCTTAGCTTCTCCACTGCACGGAGCTAGTACATCTCTTTGGAGGAGAAGGTGGATGTGGTTGTAACGTTCTACTGTTGGGACTAGCAGGTTTACATGGATGTATTGTATGATTGTGACTTACACTTATTTTTATAATAAGAGCCAACACATTTTCATCTCCTCTTGATCTCAATGGTATTCATCTCAACTCAGGAAGAATATTCAGAAAAATAGATTCTCTTGATGTCATTGAAGGAAAACATGAAGAAAAAGCAGATTCAAAAGAGAAGATCAAAGAATCATGGACTGCACTTAATGAAGAGCGGATAGAAAAATCATAGATTGAGAAAGCTCCCTCATGGTTACCATCAAATTATCCGTTTGTTTAAGAGAAAAATCAACAAAAAGTGGAATATTTGAAGGTCATGGAAGAAGAAGACAACCAAGATGATCCAAATCAACAAGTGGACAAGGGGCATCACAACTATATTGAAATATTTTCCAAATAGTCATCAAGTTGTAGCAATACCCTCTTCTTCAAATGTGCTTGATATCATCAAATTCAAATCATTTTATCTCTCAAATTGAGGTACATGTCAAAGCATACATCTCAAGCCTACATTTAAGTTTACCTGTCATCTTGTTGTGCACATGGCTCCATTGGAAGTATTCTTATACTTGAAAGTGATTTTGTTTTTCAGGTAGAGTAGGGTAAAAAAAAAGAAAAAAAAAAGAGAAAAAAAAGTAAAATCTCAGGTGAAAACCTCATTTGAGGCACCTGAGATTGGCTCATTGATTAAAAACCTCCATGAGGCAGTCAATGGGTTGAAAAAAAATAGATCCTAGGAGAAAACCTCCTTTGAGGTGCGTAGGCAAACCTACTAGTTGAAAACCTCATTGAGGCGGCTAGTAGGTCTAGAAAAATAAAAAATAAAAGAAAAAAATAATAAATCTTTACTCCATGTATCTCTTTGATGACTGTAGGTGCTTTCCAACATCTGCAAGCAACAGAAACAAGTTGACACTAAATAAAAGGAAAAAATAGGTCAAACCTAGTCAAAAGAAGTCAAATTTTGACTTTCTCCTCCTTTTCTCAAATGTTCCAACAGGACCAAGGCCATGCCAATCCATCACCCTCATCTATTTCCACCATCCACTCATTATTCCCAATCTTCTATCACTCATTTTCCTTGTTGTCCCAAAATACTACAGGAAGGCTCTGTTTTATTACAGGAAATAGAAATACATAGAGCAAACCATGGAGAAAAAGGATCCTAGGAGAAAACCTCATTTGAGGTGTGTAGGCAGACCTACTAGTTTAAAACCTCATTGAGGCGGCTAGTAGGTCCAGGAAAAATAATAATAATAATAATAAATATTTACTCCACATATCTCTTTGATGAATGTAGGTGCTTTCCAACATCTGCAAGCAACAAAAACAAGTTGACACTAAATAAAAGTAAAAAATTAGGTCAAACCTAGTCAAAAGAAGTCAAATTTTGACTTTCTCCTCCTTTGCTCAAATGCTCCAACAGATCAAGGCCATCCCAATCCATCACCCTCATATATTTCCACCATCCACTCATCATTCCCAAGCTTCTATCACTCATTTTCCTTCTTGTCCCAAAATACTACAGGAAAGCTCTGTTTTGCTACAAGAAACATAAATACATATTGCAAACCATGCATCAATTTTCCAAGTTGTTTCAGGGGAGATGCATATGGATGATGATAACATGCTCAAGCAATTTTAGTAAATTCTAATGCACAGTTTTTGCAAAATCAACCTCCATCACCTACATCCATTTTTTAGTTTTCTCGATATCTATGCATCCATTTAAAAATATGTTTCATGGGAGATGCATATGGATGATGGTAACATGACCTAGAAATTTAAGCAAATTTTAGTGCACAATTTCCAAGAAATCGGCCTTCATCACCTTTAGCCATTTTTATTTTTTCTCAAGATTCATGCATTCATTAGCCAAGATTGTTTTATGGGGAGATGTATAATGATTATGGTATCATACTCAGAAAATTTTAGGCCAATCCATCCTACCATTCGGGAGATATGGACAAAACAAGTCTATTGCAAGAGGTTGTCCTGAATTACTAGAGGATCTCTACAGGAAGGCTGAGAAGAAGCTACAAGAGGCAATATGATCTAGGTGGATGTTCGTGATCACTTGCTTATCCCACTTGGACCCCCACAACTATCTCTTTTAGTTTTTCAGTTTCCTTAATTGTAGCACAATTTCCTATTTTGGGCATTTTTTCAGGTCCTAAACTTCTGGAGCCATTTTGAGGCCCTAAATGACATCTTTTTGAGGCCCTAAATAATCTCTTTTTGAGGTCCTCAAATAGATCTTTCTAACGAGGTATTTTGCATGTCAAACAAAGATTGTAGGCCAAAGTTACAACCTCAGGAAGTTGATGTACCAATTTACCCAAACGAAGCCCACAGTTTGGCGCTTCACCTCCTAGGGTTAGGTTTTTGGATGTTTGGGGTTTTCAATTGTTTCTCAACAATAAATAGGCCTTTGAGCCTCATTGTAACATATTTTAGAGGCATGTAGCCACTGCTATAGGATAAAATGCAAGATGTATGGAGAATGGAGATACCCTCAAAGGTCTTCCTGAGACCTTTGGCAGACTGTAAGATTATCTAAAGCTGTCACAGAGTTACATGCATGTCCATAAACAATAACTAACTATCAAAGAAAAGCAGATTGATTACCTCAAGCCTCCGTGTAGATTTGCTTGAGAGCACAATGAAGCTAGGTGGAAGTCCCCTGAGCCGGCTCCAGATCAAGTCCTGCACATAGAAGAGACAAGCATAATAACAACATACAACCTTGATAACTAATACATGAATACATAAAAGACATCTAGTTACACATAACTAAGCTACTCATGCTAAAAGGTATTGGACGAACAAGTAAATGAATGATAGTACCAACACCACAGAGTAGACAATACAATTGAAATTCTATATTAATGTCGGAAGAGTGATTACAACCATTTGTTGCATTAGCCTTCCCTTACCCCTCTAGCTTCTCTCTCTCTCCCTTCTTACCAACTTCTTATGCTTAGATTTGAAACTATGCTTGACAATCAAGTAAGATATCTTTTCAGATGATCTGACCTCTATCACCATAGCCATAACTTTGCTTATGTAGCAATTGAGTTAGGGTTGCCAAGTTCCTCCATGAGTCTCTTAAGGTAAAAGCAATGATGTTGCCATTATTTTCAGATCTTTCCCATTTGCCTCCTTCATTAGGATTTAGAAATCCCACAAATAGGTCAAACTTGAGATGTTTCCTTGTGTTACACAGTAATTTGTCACTGTCTCCCTGTCAGTCTTCCTACTATGTCATGGGACCAAATTACTCATGCTCATGCTCTTTAATGTGGCCAAATGACCCACTTTGCCAAATTTTCCTCTATCATCGCGACTGTTGTAAAAATAAACGCGCTGATGAGCGCTCCAAAACAGACTCAATGCGCTGCCAGCGCGAAAGAACACAACTTTCCCGTGCTGGTCGAATTTCATGTGACAACGTGTCTGTTACTTATATCTGATCGCGCTGATATGACTTTCCTTGTTATTCAGCAGTAATGACAGCACTCCAGTGCAGTTATGCACCCACGATGATCCAGTTTGGGCGAGTTTGTTCTAACAACCGGCCTTCCAGATGACTCCAGACCTGGTTGTTGGCCTTGTAAATGTCGCCCTCCCTTCTCTAGCATGTTTGTTTCGTCATTTTGGCGCCACCTCCTTGGAATAAGGCCATCCTCCCACCATTATGGAGATCTTTCCTATTTAAGCCTTCACCATTGCATGAGTTCTAGTTTGGAATTTGATTGTGTTTGGAGATTGCTGAAGTGTAAGCTTTGATAGTCACTGGTGTGATCAATTTGGTGATTGCTAAGATTGCTAAGGAAGGTTGTGAAGTGTTTCCATCTTGTGTAAAATTGTGTGAGAGAGAGTTTTGTCTTGGGATATCTACCTTCAAGGGTGAATGCTTGAGGGACTTGCTGGCTGGACCCAACCAAAGGAGGATCTGACATCAGAACTTGGTTGTATTCTCTTTTGTTTTATCAATAATAATAGACGACTATCATTATGGTTCCACTCATGTGTCTTTATTATGATGTTTGAGTTGTATCTTTTCTGACCGATACATAGTTACATTTCCCAGATTTTATGCTTGTATTTGTCTTGTTCTTTGCATGTGCATGTGTTTGTTCACGGAGATCGTGAGGATTGCGACCAGCTAAAGCGAAAGAACAAAGGCGGCAACCCTTCTACGAGTATAAGCGTTGGATTCGAGGTAAGCTCTCATCTCGGCCTTTATTTTGTAATTAGGAACCTGCGTGTTAGCGTTGTTTGATTTTTGCTAGACCTCAGTTAGGCTAGAGGGATCGCCTTTGTCCGCAGGGGGATTTACCTACACAACAATTTGGCGACTCCGCTAGGGACTTTTACCTTGTTGTTTGAATTTTAAGCTTTAGACGGAGCCTAAAGCATGGCCAATTAGCCTTTGAAACACTATTGATCTTCATTAAGGAAGTAGATCAAAGCCATTTCAGTCAATCTTCGGTTTGGTTTACAAACCGAACAGCTTGGTGCTAGCTTTTGTCCTACTCTTGTTCATTTTTTCCTTAAGTTTGATTTTTGCTCTCTTTTCAAAATTTGGGGATTAGTTCTCTACTTATTTGGTTTCCTGGTTCAGTCTGGGAAGTGCCTTGATTGTTTAAAAGAGTGATTGCCTTGGTTTGGGAGTTTTTGGCTTGATTGTGGTCATTTTTTGGCTTCATCGTGGTTTATTATAAACAGTCGTGCTGCCATCGCATAGCCCTTTCTGTGATTTCCTGATCATCGCGTTAATACACAAAACAGTCGCGACGGTTCTGTAAATCGAACCATCGCGGTTAAGTCGTGTGCTTCCGCGCTGACATCGCATTGTTGCTACGCGTAGTTTCTTATCAGCGCCCTGTTGTTGTGTTCTACCCGCGCTGATTCCTATAAGATTGAATTTCTTCAATTCTATCTCCTGAGCCTATTGGTCTTACTATCCCCTGCCTTTTTCACTTGGTTTATGACTTGATTTTCATTGTCTGAAGATTGAAACACTTTCTTGCGAGTCTTGTTGAAGCGAATCTTGCTTTCTGCTTTGTGACCTAGTTTTATTGTTCCAAGTTTGATTGGATCAGCTTTGCTTGGTTACTCATTTGCAAAGGTTCGTTTACTGCTTGCTATTGGTTTGATTTAGCCTTCCTCTTTGCTTGCTTTTGCTTGGTTGTTTAAGTGATCGTTGTTGAACCAATCTTGACATTGTTTCGATTTCTTTTCACTACCCAGGCACGGATCACAGTTTTTTGGGGTCAACCCGTTTTTTCCACATTTGTCTGTTATTATTTCTCAAAAAACTCTTTGGTGCATTTTTCCATTATTGAAAAAGAAAATCTCTTTTGTTTTGGGATAGTTAATGAAAGTTAGGACTTTTCATTTTGATTAAGTGGATTAGTAATCTTAAAGAAAAGTTTAGTGATTTCCATTAGCTGCATTAGGGAAGATATTTGTTGTTTTGTGATCATTTCGTTTGTGTGAAAGGCCTCTTACTCTCTTGTAATTAGCATTCATCGAATGGAATGACATGTTTTGGCATATAGAGTGCATTTAGGGATTTTTAGAAATTACATACGGTAGGACCTGAAAACCGAAACGTAACTCAAGATCAACTTTAAAATAAAACGAATGAAATTAAAAACGCATTGGAACATAACGCTCACATTCTAGAGGTCTAGGCTAGAGACGTGCTTCGGCGTCGTTAAACCTAGTCACTCTTGTTCTCACATTAAGGTTGGGTGATTCTTCCTTGTGTGATTCAACCGTGGTCTAGTATGGACTTGTGCTCCCACATACCGTCACGTATATATGGGGAGACTCCACTAGGTTATCATCCTTGATCCACAGGAAGCCATGTCTGCCGCCTTACAGCCCGTAACGCACCGAACACAGCATTCGGAAGATTGACTGCCGTACGGAAAGTCCTTGGCTTTCATATGATCGCTAAGGTGTATATGCAGTTTTACGGATTGTCTGGTAAACCCCTTGCCTAGTTTCTCCAGAATAGTCACTTTTGATCCTTTTCAGACTCCTTAAATGAAAAGGCTCATCTGAGCATTTGTCACTTTGGGCTCATTAAATATTCGAAGCGACTAGAGTCATCTTTTTGTCCTTTTCTCGACTCTTAAAAAATGAAAAGGTCAAGTTATGTCCTTGCATCTTAAAATTTATTCGGCCACGATTCACATTTGCCCGATGAGATATTGTTTGTGTTAGCTTGAGTAGGGTTCTTTCTCATTTAAATGGCAACTTTTCCAGAGTTCACCAACCCAGGCATCCCCTCTGATGGGAATCCTGGTCATTTCTCTCCTTTAGGAAATGTTGCTACTCCTTACATGGCAACGTTGTCCCTTCCTAGGTTAACTGTTGGGTTGCCTGTTTGGTTGTTCTCAACCTCTTTGGTTCCTACCGTCTCAAGTACTAGTCAATCAGTTCCTACACCTGAACAACATCATGTTGATTCTAAGGTCGACCTCTCCCCTCCTTCGCCTGTTTTTGCGTCCTCATCTTCTACTTCGCCTGGTGAAAGTCTGGATTCAAGTAACCAGGTGGCTAAGAAGAAGAAGAAGAAGTCTCCTAAGGGAGAGGCTAAAAGTGCAGTGACTGCTCCAAATCCAATTCAAGTCGAGCCACCCTCTGCTCCTCTGCGGAAGGTCAAATTTCCTTGTAGATTGTGCAAGGATGACCACCTTCTTCGTGATTGTCCTGGCATTCCCAGGACCCTTGAAGTATGGTCTTGCGATCCGGATTGTCCCTCATCATCCTCTGAAGCTCATGGCGATGCCACCCTATCAACTAACAACATTTAGAAGAAAGGGAAGATTCGAATCCCCTGTAGACTATGTGAGGGCAATCATCCCCTTCACCTTTGTCCGCTCATGGATAAAGCTTCCGCTGTTTTGGAAAGTCTTACAGCTTCTTCGCCCCAACTTCTTGTTGGTTATCAGAGGCTCTCTTCAGACCCTCTCCCTGTTGACAAAGGGATTGACTTAGATTTTTCTCTTGTCTAGGCTCCTCTTCCCGAACCCGGCTATGCCAAGCCTATTTCAGACCAACCATTGGTCGGAGAGAGTGTCAACTTGAGTTCATCGCCCGTTGATCACTCTGTTCTGGAAGAGCGTCATGATCATGTTCTTCTCGTCTCGTCAGATTCTATTGAGCCCGAAAATGACTCTCCTATCCCAGCTGATCTAGAGAATCCTTTTTCGATTCTCTTAGAGCATGGGGGCAATCATACGATTCCCCCACCAAGCAGTTCCATCGTTTCCTTCGACGGGAGCCATTTGACCGCCTTCTGCCTTCCATCCCATGTGCCTTTCCAGATTACAGTACATGCCTGTGATAAGGCAGTACCTGGCACTGTCTTGGATGAGGGTGCATCTGTCAGTCTTATGCCTTCGACTACTTGGCAAGCTATGCGCTCCCCACAGCTTGTGCCGGTCGCGCAGAATTTGATGGCATTTGACGGAGGAACCATTCACCCATTGGGGATCCTCCCATAGTTCCCTATTACTTTGGGAGGAAAAACTGTCTATATTGACGTACTGGTTACCCAAGGTGCGTTAGATTTCAATCTTCTCCTTGGTCGTGACTATGTTTATGCCATGGGGGCCCTTGTCTCTTCGCTTTTCCGTGTGGTTTTCTTTCCACACGATGGAAGAATTGTGACTATAGATCAATTATCATTCTTTAGTCCCCCGGTGCCTCCTGCGCAGTTGTCATCCCCTCCTAGTTTTTATCCACCGGTTGTATCTGCCCCACCGCAGGTCAACTATGTGGCCACTTCTCCCGTGCCTATATCCAGTGATGCTGCCGTCGTGCATAATGTCCTGGGGGCATTGCATCCTGATTTCCAAGATGTTGTCCTTCCACCAGGAGTGACACTCTTGGAAGCAGCGACTTCCTATTCATGATGATGAAGTTCGTGGCGGAGCATAGTTCACTTTCCTATGTCAAGCTCCTTAAAAAATGAAATTGGGTCTGCTCGGAGCATAGTTATTATCCTGTGTCAAGCTCCTTAACAAATGAAACTAGGTGTCACGAGGATAGTTCTCTTAGGTGTGTCAACCTCGTAAAAATAATGAAACATGAGCTCGTGCAATTCGAGTGCGATCACAATATTGTCAACCTTCACTCCATTTTTAATGGACTGAAGCTTGGGGGGCATGTACCTCGAATTGAGACATCATGCTAGGGGGGCATGCCCATTTTCCCTTGTCTTCAAGCATAGTTTGCATGTGTGTGGTCATGTGTTCTTTTAAGCTTGCATAAAAATAAAATTCATTTCCAAGCATAGTTTGCATATGTTTGGTCATGTGTGTTTTTAAGCTTGCATAAAAATAAAATTCATTTCCAAGCATAGTTTGCATATGTGTGGTCATGTGTGCTTTTAAGCTTGCGTAAAAATAAAATCCATTTCCAAGCATAGTTTGCATGTGTGTTGTCATGTGTGCTTTTAAGGTTGCGTAAAAATAAAATATGTGGGTCGTGTGTTATGCAACTGATACATTAGATTACATTTGTGTTAGACATTTGCATAGCATAATAAAAAAAAACATCATCACATGTAAAAGATCCATCCCAAAACGGGTATATATATATATATATATATATATATATATATATATATCTATATATATATAGATATATATATATATATTATATATATATATATATATATATATATTATATTATATATATATATATATATATATATATATATATATTATATATATTATATATATATATATATATATATTATATCGTGTGGCGCACCGAGGCGCTCAAAAATAAGTGTACATGTCTAGATAGGGCTTGTCTTCTTTGTACATCTGAGGCACATGTCTCTCAAAAATCACCAGTAGGGAATAAAGACCTAGATATCTACTATGGTGGGTTGTGCTCCCTATAAGTCACAGCCGCTCATGCCACTCGCCTCAAAAGGCGGTGCATCCTAGGTTCTACTCCCACTGTATGGATCTGAGACGCTATGGGGACCTCTTCTATCCCCTGGTAATCTGGGATCCCTATCAAGAAGCCCTCAAGGTTCTGCATCACAGTCTCCATCGTATCATCTCCCGGAGGAGCCACGGCTAGAGCTCTAATACCCTGTGCATCCCTCCGCACCTCCGGGGCCAGGCCGAGGGGTCTCGCCGGTCCTACATCTGCATACCATAGCATTTGTCATTAGGACGTGTACATGAAAAGATAAAAAACATCACAAAAATAAAAAATCAAAAAATGAGATCAAGTGTCTTACCACCGTCATCCCACTGCTCTCCAGCAGGCAGCGGCATGTCTGGATCTCCACGGAAGTCTATGCCGACATATGGCGAGAGTAAGATCGACCCGTAGTTGAACTGCTTCAACTCACCTCGACGGAAGTTGGTCAGTTGTCTCTTCATACTTGTTGTTACTGCTACTGCCCAGTTGAATATGGTAGGGTTCAAGCATTCGAGAGCCAATCAGAGATGGGCCTTTGAGGCCTCGTGATTGGCCAAGGAGCCCGCTACCCGAGTCACCATGAAGAGTATAGTCTCAAGGACGATGTCCTCCACCGTAGGAATTGCTACGTTCCCACTCCGTGTCTTACGTGCCTGTGGGCACACCTGGGCCATCAACATGTCTAGAGTATCACCACCGGGTCGCTGCCCCTCCAGAATGGGCATCTCACCTCAACGTGATAACCCGGTCAAGAAATAGATATCTGTGTAATCAAACTCGATATCTCGACCTCGAATCACAAATTTCCCATCAGTGGGATTCCAGTCTCTAATTAAGAACTCAAGAAGGTCAGGCTGTGCTCGCAGGCGCGGAGTTAGGAAGAATTTAAATAACCCGCACGCCCGCATTGTATTTCGGCACCCAGCATTGGCAAAGGTCGCTATATCCTCATTATCATGAGTGCGTTCCTGCCAAACGAACGCCATTATACCCTGCATGATCAAAAAATTTCATTAGGGCCCTGTTCATCAAGTTTCATACGTTCATTTGTCAAAAAACTTGTTGCGCGACGTCAGCGCAACGGTTTTTAAAACAGTCGCACTGATAATGGCGCCCTGTGATAATTTTTACCGGGTCAGCGCGGAAGCACATCACTCTTCCGCGCTAATCCGGGAGTGGTCAATGGAAATATTTTTCGATCAGCACGGACCCGATAGGGAAATCTACGCTGACCGAGAGCGGAATGAGCTTCAAAAAATCCGCCCAAAACACCACTTCCCACCGTTAAAATGCAGTAAAAAGACTTCAAAATGGAGCGTAAGGGAAGATGAACCTACCTGGTACAGATTGCAGGACCGTCGATGCACGTACAGGGTGGAATTTGGCTCGTCAACCTCACAGCTCCAAGTCGCTCTCCAAAACTCCAAATGGTAACAATGGTAAAAAAACTTGGTTTACCCTCCTATTTATGGTAAATTTGAAAATTAAATATTATTTTTTCATCCATATGGGTTTTTATGATGGTTTTTTCCATATGCTTGGTTCCAATATAGTTTTACTATGTTTTTATGCATGTTGTCTATATTATTTCGAACAGGTTTACGCGTGCGGTATTCCTTGTGCAGATTCTCATGCTAGTGGAATTACGACGGTTCTATACGCACTTGGTTCTGAAACGTCGGCTTTAAGCTCTTTTTCGACGTGAAATAAGAAAAGATAGCTGAGTCTCCCTCTCGACTCGTCAAAAGAAACGAGAGGCGATCGCCTTTAAAGCTCTTTTTTTGACTATTTAAACTTAAAAAGATCGTCGGATTTTTGTCGTTTTGAATTCGTTAATGGTCACGAAGCGACGTGGTTTTGATCGCTTTTTTACTTTTTCAAGTCAAAATCACTACTTCTGAAAAGTATTCCTCGGTCGTAATGATTGGGCGGTTCTTTCGAGCATAGTTTTATACTTTTTCGGGCTCAAGAGACACAACTTTACGAAAAAGGACACCCCTGGAGTTTCCTGTTCGTTGTCTTTTCAAACTCTCTAAATATGAAAAGACGCCGAGTTTTTCCTTTGTCAAACTCGTTAAAACTTAATGACATCAGGTTTCGTCATGATGAAGCCTCTCAAGCATATGCTATCCCCGTCAAGCTTTCCATCCAAAAATAACCGTGGTACTCGCTAGAAATGGTGGGGGAATAAAGGAATCGTAATCATCATCGTGTCGGCAGTATGTCGCTCTTGAACATGGCACTTGCCTGCGTTCATGTATGGGTGGGGACATCTCATCTTGTTTCACGCTTGCCTCCATGGGTTTGGGTTACCCTGTTTGACCGTTCATTTGTTCATTGCCTTGTCACCATGACCCATGGTCATTTGACATCAAATACTGCCAAATCCGCTGTCGTGCCGCCGATATGTTCAAGAGAAGTTGACCTCTGCAGAATACTCAACCTCCCTCTGGTATCTCACACAAAACATTTTATCCCTCTCTATCTCGTGTCGATGATGTGGGAAACATTATGGCCCACCTTCGATCAAGGTCACTTCCTGTCGACTTCAGTTCATTATCCAGGAAGTTGACCTAGAGACTCCCTTCAGATGCCTTAGAGCCTGCATGCCTCAATGGCAGGTTCTTCATGTTCGACGCGAGGTTTCCATCATTGGCCTCCGATCGAATGATTCTACGGGTGTCAACATCGGCTCACTGATTCGCACGCCGTGGATTGTACCTATAGTACCTTGAGGACCATTTTCATTATTGGTGGTACCTCTCGCGTCTGTTAATAGTTTTCATCATTGACTGTGTTATCATAAAATCAGTACTAAGGGCTGCTACTTAATAAGATCTCACGAAACTGTTTCAGACCAGGCTTTAGACTAAGGTTTAGCCTCCTTAGTCAGAGAGGGCTCTCTCACAGATTTTTGATATGCATTAAAGGGCAAGAAATATTGCTAACTCTTTAAACAGTATATGAAATTCATGTTGGTTGGAACAACAAAAATAAGGCTTCTCCCATTGGGCTCATGGAGTCATACACTTCTACAGTAAACAAGTAGCTACTCAATCATGGAAACCAAGGCACATAATGTCTCAATGCTCAAAACATTTACCAAGAAGAACCTCAACTCAAAAAACATACACAGGAAGTCTGAGCACTTATGTGAATTCAGAGTGATTGCATGTTTAGTGAACTGTAAAACAAGATGAACAAAACCAAACCACATATATTCTGAGCATGTAAAACACAAGATGAATCTTGGGAAGAAAAAGTATCCTTTCTATTACTGTCAAGACACTTTACATCAGCCAATATGAAAACTCTGTTTTTTGATAAAAATCTCCAACCCTTTTTACATCAGAGTTTTTCCTATATATAGGAAACAAAACTTAACTACCTTGAGTCTCCTCCTCCAGCATGAGGGGAGCTCGAAAACCTATCATTAATTACCTTATCTATATCTAAACTGACTTAGTAAATACAAAGGTATTGTGCTTTCAATATATAGAGTCCTATTCCTATTCAAACTCTAATTCTATCTCCTCGTGTGCATGATTCCTTCTTGATCTTTGACACTTGTACTATTTCTGTAGTGGCTGAAATGCATTTGAGAGGCATTCACTGAACGAGCTGCCTTGGATTCCAACTGTGCTGATGACTCATTATTTGGTGAATATATATGCTCTGTTTTCACGGTCCTTGCCTTCCATCAGTCTTTATTTCTAGATGAACATGCTTCAAGTTGTTTAATGCCTTTGATGACCACACATAACACCATATGCCTAATGATCTGGGTGCTTTGTGGACTGGACATGTGTTTAACCCAAAATTTCGGTAACCCTACCAGAACCCTAATATTTCGGTCATAAAGTAGCTTTAGGAAGACTTTAGCAAAAAACCAAAATGTTCTACCTTTTTGCTCCAATGCTTACACCTGTCATTCTTTGAATGTTATGGCAGCCTTTTATGATCTCTTTCCTACCCTCGAAGCATTCCCTTTCAAAATTTGCTGACCTCAGCATCAATTTCCTTTTTTCTTTAAAAACAGTCACCTATAGCAGTTTCGTAGCGCGCTACGAAACTGCTGTTCTTTTCCAAAATTACAGTCTTCAATGAATTTACCAATTGCTTTGTGACTGTTACAGCTTTGCTTTTGGCTCCAAACTTCCTAATTTTTCTTCCTTTTATATATGCCTCAAAAACCAATGAACTTAATAAACATAAAACAAAAACTTGGGGCAATATCTGACCTTGAAAATTTGCAGTTTTTATTTGGCAGCTAACTTGCCTAACTGAGCTTTTAGTTTTGCAAGTTCTTTTTCCATGGCTGCAATTTCTGATACAGTTTTCTCCAAATTAGCCATTTCTTCCTCAGCTGCCTCCCATTGCTCCTTTGAAGATGAGGTTTTAGTTTCTTTGACAATGGGAACTTTTTTCTCCATATCTTTCTTTTTGACCTCCTTTGCTTTTTCTGCTTGAGGTATCTACTTTTCCATTTCTTTGGCCTGTCCTCTGGTGTATGGTTTTCTTTTGATTTCCTATGCCTTCTCTGCTTTAGGCAGTTGTTTAATTTCCTTTGTTGCAGTTACCTGGACAGCTACTTCATCCTTGTGAATTTGCTCAGCTGTTTTGATTTGCCCCCTGGTGACTGGCCTTCGGGGTTTGACCACAAATTCCTTACCAGACTCTTCAAACCTTAGCCTTTTTGAGGCTTTTGATTTTTTGGTGCTATCAGGTGATGACTGGGTTAGGTCAATAGGCATTGGCTCAACCTGCACTGATGTGGCTTGTTCAAAATCAATTGCCTCCAGCAAATCCTTTAGACTAGCCTTTGACATAGGGCTTTCTTCCACTGCTATTGATTTTCCTTTTTCTCTGTTTAGCTGACTTCTGGTTCTGATTCTTGTCATTTGTTCAATTCCACTTGGCCCTGGTGCATCTTTCTGGTGTTTGATTTTCTCCTTTGATGATTTGGGTGTCTCCTTTGCTGATGATTTAGGTGTCTCTTTTATGACCAGAGGCTTTTCTGATTTCCTTGATTTGGTTTTGGGCTTCTTTTGGTCTTTTACCTCCTTTCTGAGCTCAGCCAAGGTAGGTTCTTCAGTTCTTCCTCTTTTTCCCTATCCGGCAATGGAGTGAGACCTGTCTTGCTTTGGAAGCCGGCCATAAAAATAAAAGAGTCCCAATCTCTACCAATTTTTTGTAAGCTATCTAACACCAGCAACTTTATTAAACCATGGTGAAACAGGATGTTTCACAATCATCTTTCTTTAACTGAACTTTGTCACACATTTTACTAAGGCTTCTGAATAAGTAGAAAGGGATGTCTATTGATGCTTTACCTGTGAAATGTAACAAGAGTTTGAAATGATAAGAATAAACTTTGGTGTACCTTCCTCACATGTTAGGTATTTCTGGATGCCTGTAAGGAGCAGAGCATAATGTTCTTTTATATAATTCCTTGGCACAGCTTTGGTGAGGTCCTCATTTACATACTGTTCCTTCAGAAATTCCTTACAGGGAGTCATGTCAAACTTGAAATTCTTGAACCACTCTTGTCCTCCTCTCGGAATTTCAGTGACAACAGAAATGGCTTGTGGAGACACAGGGAACTCTAGCATTGACACCTTAGAATTCAAGCCAGTAAAAGTTAATGCAAAAGCTTTCGTTACCTCTGTATGTCCTCCCTTTAACTTTTCGCAAAACCTCCAGCAACCATCATTTTTAAAAGCTCGTGCTACACCTTCATCTCTGAGTGTAAGATCAAGCCCCTCTGGCTCGGTTCTTAGGCACCTTCCGGATCGATGTACTCTTTTCTCCATCTTGCTCAGAATATCTTCAAACAAAGAACTAATCAGCAACTACAATTTACAAAACAACTTCGGCTTTGGAGTGCAGGCTCGCTTGCAATGATCCCTTTTAAATGAAAACTCAGGCTTCTTTGCGTTTTTTCAAACACTCGTCATACAACAGGCATGTTAACGCACCATGAATAAACATTATCACGCTACCACACCTTATAAGATCTCTTAAAATAATTGTCATGTGCGTGATCCTAAACTTGATGGCGGAATGATAACCTATCATGACCTGGAGAAGACATCAACTGACAAAATATGGACGGACCTGATGACTCATCTCCCCAGATTTGACATTTCAAGAAAATGCGCTGCAAAAAACCCCGAATCCCTGATTTCGTAGAGAAGACAATTATGAATTGACAAACCGCACTACGAAATGGCTGGTAAATGATACGCTGCGAAAAGGTGGAAAAATGATTGCGAAGCTAAATTGGCCAATCAGATTGCGCTGCGAAACCGTGCAAAAGACAAATGACGCAAACAAGACAAGACATGCCTTAAACAATAATGATGGAGGGCATCTAACGGTTTTTTACAAGGACTCACATCAATACCTTTTGAAATTCTAATTTCAAGGTGACACACATAGAAACCTATTAACTTAAACAAATTTTTTATATGAATCTTTGGACATAGGTGAATTGTGGTTTTAAGTGATAACACATTCTACAAAGCAATATTTACAAAATGAAATCTACTCTACCTTACATTCTAATGTGCTCCATGACATCTACTTCACATCTCCTTCCACGTTGAGAACATCAAAGATTTATTCAAATTCTTCATAAGTACAAAGTACAACAAAGTTCTCCAAATCTTTAAAAATCCATCAAGGAAGAATTACAATCTTAAGAACTAGGGACTAAAAAGACTAAGAAGATTCCAAAAAAGAGACTTACAATGAAGGAGAGAGATCTCCTATTTATACAAAAAGATGAGAGCCATCTCATTAATGATAATCCATGAATCTCTCCCTCTACCTCTAGAGTCCTAATCAAAATAGGAACTAATAAGACACATGTCTTCTTAGAGTTACAATACAATTAGGAGATGTGACACATATCCTCATGATCCCATGATTCTTTCCACTCAAATTCGAATTTGGCCTTAGAGTGCCACATAAGGGTCTTCTAGAAGCCTCCTTTCAACCTACACATGTCAACAATCTCAACCCATTGGTTAGGTATAAGCTTATGCACATTATTTCCTAATTTTTAACCACAAATTCACTTAAAAGGCTTAGAATTAATAAAAATTGGGAAAACATAAATGTGGCCCAATGATAATGAAAGTGGGATGAATGTGGTGACATAATAGTGAAATGGAGGTGATATAATGGACATAATAGTGAAAGTGTAATGGAAATGAATGACATTTTCAAGACTCAACAACTCTCATCAACTGGATAGGAAGAACCAACAATGATCCAACTAACAGAATCAAAATTTCTTGGAAAATGGATGTTATCTATACCTGTTTTCTCTTGAAAGTATACTCCTTCTTTTATCAGCAGGATTTACTGAAGAGAGAAATCTTGAACACCAGTGAAATCTCCAGGTGAAAATACAAACAGCCTATACCTGATTCTTGTTCACCTTCAAAAATTAGATCTCAAAATTTAAGAATCCCATGGAAAAGTTTCAAACTTTTGCTCCTCGGCAAAGATGCCAAATTTGATGTTGTTTCATGGAGACAATTCTTGGCTAGGGAATCAGTGCCCAGGCATCAAAATGTTTTATCAACCTGTGAATGTGAATAGGTATTTGATAAATTAGTGAGACTGTAATTGTTACCGGGAATAGTGTCCACTCGGAGCTGCTATTCCCAATAAGACTGGTAGCTATCTTAGAAACAAACAAGTAAAGACTACTTTCACTTTCCTTTATGAAAAATAGATAAGAGTGGAACAAAGGACACCAACCTTAGTCTTGCGCTTGGTTCCTTGCTTGATTCCTCTCCTTCCTGATAGATCTTTGCCACTTCTTCTTCATCTGCCCAACTTCAAAGAGCACCTGTGGAATCAAAGCAGCATAATACTATCAAAGAACGGAGATCTATATTCATAAATAACACAAGACCATATATGTATTAACCACACAGATGCATATACAATCAAACAGACAAGAGTGTGGAGGAAAACGTGAATAAATTTATTAATATCAAGAATAGCAAGAGGATTACAACCAATTGTTCTGACCCAGGATCATCCTCCAGCAAGAAAGCCCTTCTTCACCTCAAGTAAAGCTTAGATCACCCAACACTATGAAGTTTCACCATAAAACCAACAAAACTTCTCTACAAGATACAATATTCCAGCCTCTGGATCTCTATGATGAGGGATCCATATATAGATGATTGTAGGGGGGTGAGTCATCTTCTCGGTTTTTTATTAGTGTCCTCTCTCTGATATTTCTTGATTCCACTTGGAGATTGATGATCTCTTACTCATCCCTAGTCGAAAACAGAGAGGCAAGTGTCAGAGGGGAAGCTTCTGGAAGATTCTATGATCTTCCACCTCGCAAACTATCTTTGTCATTTTTCCATTCTCACCCATCACACCCTACAGAGGGGACATCCAGTATGCATCACACCCTTTACACTAGGAAGGTGATATGCATCGCACCCTCTGCACTGGGTATTCAGTATGGTCCAGTTTTG
>APFE030849536.1:8473-29894 GCA_000404065.3 Pinus taeda | reverse complement strand
CTATGTATAATCTCCTATTCTCACCTGCAAAAACTGAGACAGTAGCATAGGATAGATCATTTTACAATGTTCCACCTAATCTCTTGATCCAGCCTTTGGAAAGAAACATTCCAAACTTGAGAGGTACATATGCTACGACAATATCTATCATCATGCTCTTCATAGGCAGCTAAGACAAGGTGATGGATAGGTCTTTGATTAATCCCAAACATTTGAAATTTCTAGAGTCAAAAGAAAACAGGTCATGATAAGGCTTGGTAATGTAAAGAACCAACTCATCCGTGATAGCTTTGGGCATTAGATTATGGCTGGCTCCTGTGTCTAGAGGGTAGTTGTGAAGGATTTTGTCATGAATAGTCGAAGATACACAGAATGATGGGGATCTATCATCACAATTTTCAATCATTGGGCTGAGAACAATAGTTGGTTTGTCATCATTTACATAGTTAGTGGAGGCTTGGATGGATTTAGGCTCAAGGGCCTCAAGGATAGATATCTTGAAGGATTCAAAATTCACTAGTTCAATTAGAGGTATAGGTATGCTTAGCTTCTAAATTTCTTATTCAAAACTACAAAGAGAAGGAGACTTGTTAAGGCCTCTTACCTCGTGAGTTGGAGCTTTGAGGATGATGGGATCAACTGGCAGTTGTTTCTGCTTTTTAGCTTGCTATATTGTAGGGACAACATCTCTCTAAACAAGAATTCCTTGGTATTATTCATATTCGACCTCAGATCATATCTGTGTTGATCATCAATTTGCAGGACAGCGTCATAGCCCCACTCTTGGCTGATTTGGTCATTGAATAATGACTTTTCATAGGCAGCTAAGGTCATAAAGGAGGCACTGCCTTTGTCTACCATACAATGGATCTCATCATCTTCTTCAAACTTCTCTTCTTCCATGGCTACATTCTAGAAAGGGGTCTTCACCCTTTGGTCTTCATTAGCGTCTTTTCTTCTTTATAGAATCTACAACTGCTCATTAGTTCTTCTATATGGATTTGGATTTCTAGGAGCAAAGGTGATAGGAACTCTTCCTTTCCCCTTGAGATTCTCTGCAACCATGATGTTTGATTCTAATTCCAAGGCTGCATCCTACATATCAACTAAGGTAACACATCGTCTCTCCCTCAATAGTAGACAGAATTCAGAATCAAAGGCATTGGCATAGGTGAGTTTAGTAAAGGTGGTAGTGGGTTTTACTTTAGCTGGTATCTTGATGTACATGCGGTTAAACCTCGTATTAAAATCAACCAACAACTCACCATTTTTCCTCTTTAAGTTTCCAAATTCAGTGTGGTAGTAGAGTAGATCCTTCTTATCTCCCCATTGCTTTATGAATACATCATCTAAATCCTCAATATATACTATAGACCTTGGGGTCAGTCTCTGAGGCATTTCCTAGCCTCTCCATCTAGGCTTTGGCAAAATACTCTCATCCACACATCATCTTCACTGTCCAGTTTATCAACATAGCTATAGAATGATTCACAATGTTCTTCTGCTGTAACACCTTCAATCCAGTGAACTTAGGCATATACTTTTGATATTTTCAGTAGGCATGGAATTCAAAGGAGTGGGCAGTACTAGAGTTCCATACCTAGCAGCTATGATTCTTTCCATTTTGATAGGTTCTTATGGTCCTGCCATAGTTGCGATGGCTATAAGGGTACTGGAAGTTTGAATGACGAAGGGTTGAGGAGTGACTGATAGGACTAAAGGAGTATGATGGATAGGGGGAGAGGTTTCCTTTGGGCTTGCAACAAAAGAAGAACCTAAAGAATAAGGAGCTCTACGAGTCTCTCAAATTTTTTCTTCACTGCTAGTATTATATGCTATAATGTCAACATGTATTTGCTCTATTACAGGATTTTATTGAAGAGATATAGAATATTACTTAGAGTTACCTGAACCTAATGCTCATTTCTGCAATGTCTTTCTTTCTTTGATGATTTTTTCAGGGTCAGGTACTGGGTCAACTAGTGGCTTCTGAGGATTTGTCCTAGTATGCCTCACAAACTGAGCCAACACTATGGAGTGGAGTCGCCAAGAGGTTCGTCTTCCAGTAGAGTCACTAGATAGATGATTACAACTGAAATAGTGTCCAGAATTTGTCTATCATCAAATATGGATCTGTGTTGTTCCCTAGGAAGTTGAGCTTCAGTTTCCTCTCCCTAGCAATAGTGCCAATTATGTTATCACTCTAGGTAGCTCTCCTAGGTTGTAGCTCAGAGATGCCTAGTAACATATAAATCTTCAATATCATTCTCAGAACTATTGGAATGGATGATGGTTTGGATCAAGTCATATAACTATTTCAACTCTGTCTTCACTCAAGACATGCATGAACACCCTCAACTTTACAAGGCTTTAGACCACTAATGCTCAATAGTTTATAGATTCAATGGATAGATGGAGAATACTGACTGTGCTAGCAGATGCATACATAAACACATCTGAATGGATAGCTAGAGAAAGTAAATGAAGCTTGCAAATTTAATTTATGAACGTAGAGATAAGATGGTAGTTATCTGACATTAGACACAGAAGAAAACATGAATAACCTATTCAAGTGAAAGCTTAGAACATAGGAGAAAATGGGAATTGAACATGTAATAGTAAAGGAAGCTTGTATTTCTAGAATGAAGATGAGACACTGAGAGGAGTAGAGTCTCCACAGTCTCCAAAAGTTGAATCCTTGTTTCTCTGAACTTTCAACCTTTTATAGGCCTTTTACAATGCTCTCGAACCCTATGAGGCTCGCGAGGTCGTAATCTATCCTCCATGTCTTTTTAATGACTTGATTCTATGACTACACACACATGAGCTCGAAGATCTCTTTTTCTAACAACAGAGTAACCAAATTCTAGTAATTCTTTGCCGCGATGTCGTGTAGTTCACTCATGCCAGTGATGCTTCATGACTATTTCTGTTGGTTTGGTTGTGTTGTACTATTATTTTTCCCCTCACAACCATATATTATGTTATTTCAGTTCACCTGTTAACTGTTAAAAAATACGAACAGAGCCAAAACAAAGCTATTGGGTCCATTCCCAATCGCTGTCGCATGTCACAAATGGTCTGTCCCTTTGTTTTTTAGAAATACAATAAAACATTGGAAATACATTAAAAATGGCTCATGACAAACTTCAACTATTATATATTTCCCTTCACGAACCTTTTTGGGTCTGGGTCTTATCGCATCAGACATCTATATAGGTATAAGCCCCACTCATCTGTGAATCTCTGATGCGATATCCCTATGCGATTGATTGTAATCGCATATTGTGATAACCCCGGGCTGTTTGGTGAGCACTCCGTTGTGTTGGTCGATTGTGATTCTGTGATTCAACATGGGACGTTGATCTCCACACTCGATCGACAGTCCAATTTGACTTTGCTGATCGCCATCGCAAGTTCCATATAGTCTGCACCACCAATTACAACCACCAATTACGATTTGCTGATCATATTTGGACTGTTGATCAGCTGGAGTTGACGACTACTATGCATTCATTTTTCAGGCCTCTGCTCCCCTATTTTTTCATTGCTTTCTCTATGTTTTTGCCTCCCGACAATGTTTTTCCCCCTGTTTGAAGGTTCCCCTTATGCGACGTTTTGATCTTTTGAATGATTAAATTTGAAGACTTAGAGGGTTTTATAGGATGCATTTAGATCAACACCTCAGGACTAACATGGCTTATGGCCAAAGCATAACAAGAGGAGATGTAGACCATTGGAGCTAAAACAGGGGGACATTTTCGATAAAAATAACAGCATTACACCTCAGGGGCTAACACGAACAATGTCAATTTAGCACTCACTTCAACACAAACAATCCTCACACACCCTTGGATTGCACACACAATTCACACAATCTCCATTAACACAAAAATGGATCACACACAAAATCTATAATCTTTATTGCCATATATGAATGGGCCAAATATGGGTATGTTTTGGTCACTTTCTCACACATTTTAACATGTCTTATAGACTTACATAGATTTATATAAGTAGATATAACAAAAAATAGTTTTAGATCCTAGACTAATTCCTAAAAACATTTTCTATCCCAAAAATCTTCCTAAAATCTCTAAAGGATTCTTAATTCTTGTGATGACATAACTCTGAGGACAATATCTATAATATTTTTCTCCAACTCCCAAGTAAACTTTACTCAAATAATTTATATATGTCGATGAGGAAATTCTCTCCTCATTTCTCAACTAAATTTCTATAATCAATTCTCTATTTCATAAATAAAACTAATTCCTATCTTTTAATTACATAAATTTTACTCAAATTAAATTAAGAGAATCCACTCCCTTTAGTAAAGATGACAAACTTCCTAGGTCTTATTGTTGTGTAGAGTACTCCAGTAGACCATGGTTTACTAAGTTTATTAGATTCATAAGGTTGACCTAAGTTTACTAGTTTTATAATGTTGGGTTTGAGAATTTCAGGTGTTATGGAATTGGGCCTGTTAGCCCCTAAGGTGCAGTGCAACTATTTTTAGCAGAAATGTCCCCTGTTTCAGCTCTGAGGGTCTACGTCTCGTCTCACTCTGCTTTGACCATAAGTAACCTTAGTCCTGTGGTGCTGATCCAAATGGATCATAGAAAACCCTCTAAGTCTTTAAAATCATTCAAAAGATCAAAACCGTCACATAAGGGGAACCTTCAAACAGGCATAAAAACATTGTCGGGAGGCAAAAAACATAGAGAAAGTAGTGAAAAAATAGAGTAGCAGAAGCCTGAATAATGAATGCACAGTAGCCATCAGATCTGGCCAATTAATGGTACAAATCTGATCAGTGAATCACAATCGATGGTGACAATCAGTGGATATCAGTGTAGATCATATAAAACTTGTGACAATGATCGACAGAATCAACTAGGACCATCGATCAAGTGCATAGATTGACAACCCATGTTGCATCGCAGGATCGCTACTGGAAATTAGAAAGAGTGTTTGCAACAACCCAGGGCATGAGCAATATGCTATTGCAATCAATTGCATCATGCTATCGCAATTGGAGAAACATTATGGAGTGGGGCCTATACACATGTATATGTGTGATGCAATTAGCCGGACCCGATGGCTATATAAGCATTATTGCATAGATTTTGAGATCCACTGAAACGCATTTGTTAATGTATTTTTCGCATATTTTTTAAACGAAATATAAAGAGATAGTGTTGATGCGATAAAACTCAGACCTGAAGGGGTTCAGGAATGAACATATATAATATTTCAGATCCGCTAAAGCCATTTTTTCCAGATTTTTAGTGTTAACATATTTCAAAATATGAAAGGAAACCTTCGAAACAAGGCCAAAGCAACATGCGACAGTGATTGGGAATGGACCCGGTAGCTCTATTTTCGCTCTGTACATATTCTTTAACAGTCAACCGGTGAACTGAAATAATGGAATATATGGTCGTGAGGGGAAAAACAACATCGCAACGCAGCTGAATGAACAGAAATAGTCATGGAGCATCACTGGCACGAGCGAGCTACCTGACAACGTGGTAAAAATTACCAGAATTTGGTTACTCTGCTATTAAAAAAAGAGATCTTCGAGCTGTTATGAAACCAGCTCACAAAATGATAGAAAAGATAGATCAATGCCTTAGAATTCAGCCTCTTCAAGGGGGAAACCTCCTTTACGTTACACAAATGAATGATTCTTAGATGATTCAAATGACAAAACTTCCTTTCTATATATAGGAGTCTAAGGAGTAACAATATAACCAAGCCGACCTAACAATAATAATATAAAGGCACAAAAATAACAATAGAGGGATTCTATGAGGCACAATAATAACAATATGGGGACAATAGGGGCACAACAATATTAATAAAGGATACAACTACAATATTAATGGGGTAATCGCTAGTATTATAGGGACCTAACATGCCCCTTTCCTTCAAAAAAGTGTTGTCCTCAATGCTTGAGTAGCTCTAGATGCTTCTGTATAAAATTCTCATCCTCCCATGTGGAATCTTCAACGGATAATTTCTTCCACTTGATGAGATACTCTGAAATGGATCGATTTCATAGCTATCAAGTTCTTGTTTCTATGACTACTTCTGGTTCCAATATAATTTTTCCTTCCTTGTCAAGTTCTAGCAATATTGTTTGAATTGGGAGCTTGTCACTTATAGCCTTCTTTAAACATGAAACATAGAAAACTGGGTGCACTCAAGAAGCTGCAGGAAGCTCCAATTTGTATGCCATAGTACCAATATTTTGCAACACCCTGTATGGACCATAATACTTTGGTGATAATTTATTATCCTTCTTAGCTTGCTTGAGGGACATTTATTTATATGGTTGTATCCGTAGGAATACCCAATCACCTACATCAAAACTTCTTTTACTATGATGTTGATTTGCCTGTTGTTTCATTCTATTCTACGCCAACACGAGGTTATCCTTTAAGAGTTGGAGGACTTGTTGATGCTCGATGTGATGTTCCACTACTTGAACCTTAGAATTTTCTATTAAATATGATGTGATGGATGGTGGCTGATATCCATAAAGTGCCATAATTGGGGTCATTTTCGTTGTTGTATGGAAGGAAGTGTTATACCACCATTCAGCTAGAGGCAACCATTTGACCCATTGTGTTTGTTTATCAGATACAAAGCAATGAATATATCCTTCCAAACATTTGTTTACTATCTCAGTATGCCCATCAGATTGAGGATTATAAGATGAGCTATCAGCTAACTAAGTACCAAGACAAGAAAATAATTTTCTCCAAAAATTTTCAGTGAAAATGTGATTTCTATCACTTACAATAATCTTTGGGTTTCCATGTAGTTTTTGAGTTTTTTCCATAAATGCAGTTGAAACTGTACTCGCTTTAAATGGATGTGATAATGCACAAAAGTGGGCATACTTGGTAAGTCTATTAACTACCACCATGATGACACTCTTTCCCTCAGAATTGGGTAAATGTGTGATAAAATCCATTGTAATCTCCTCCCAACTTTAGCTTCGAATGGATAAAGGTTGTAATAGACTCGGGGTCTTAATTGTTTCAACTTTATTTTGTTGGAAAACCAAACATTCCGCCGTAAACTTTTGAATATCTAATTTAAGACCATCCCAAAAAATTCCTTCTTAACCCTGTGGTAAGCTTTCAAAAATCTCGAGTGCCCTCCTAAGGGAGAAGTATGCAATTCCATAAGAATATTTTGATTGAGTTGGGAATTCTTACAGAGGTATAAGCGATCTTTGTACCATAATGAATCATTTTTCCTGCTAAATGTATCAGATGTACTGGAATCTTGTTGTAACTTTTGAATAAGTGCCCACACTTCTTCATCATTCTTGCATTCCTCCCTTGCTTTGTTGATCCAATCTGGTTGGATAATAGAAATGGTGCACAACAATGCTTCCACATCCCCATCCTTTCTTGAGATATCATCTGCCACCACATTTTGCTTCCCTTTTTTGTAGATGATCTCAAAGTCATAACCCAACATCTTTGTGACCCACTTTTCTTGCTCTTCAGAGGATAATCTTTGTTCTAAAAAGTATTTAAGCCTATCATGACCCATTTTTACCTTGAAGTGTCTTTCCATTAGGTAGGGTCACCATTTCTTAAGTGCATGTAGTATTGCCAACATTTCCTTCTCATAAATAGCTTTGTGTAAAAACTTTCCATTGATTAGACGACTTTCAAAAGTAATGGGTCTTTCATCTTGCATTAAAAAAACATCAATTCCATTTCGTGAAGCATCACATTCCACAATAAAGGTTTTTGTGAAGTCAGGTGTAGCTAAGGCCGATGCTTCGCACATTGCCCCTTTAAGATGTTCGAAGGCCTTTTTTGCCTTTGGAGTCCATGAAAATGCATCTTTATTCAATAATGTTGTTAGAGGTGCTGCTATTCTCCCATAATTCTTAACAAACTTGCGATAATACCTTGTCAACCTAAGAAATACTCACAGATGCTTTATGGATGTGGGGATTTTCCATTCCTTAATGACTTTAATTTTGCTAGGGTCTACCTTAACTCCTACATGAGATACAATATGACCTAGATATTCCACCTCTTGTACTCCAAATAAACATTTGGATTTTTTTGCATATAATTGTTTCTCCTCCAATAGTTGTAGCACCCTGTCAATATGTTCAACATGATCCTTCCAAGACTTGTTGTAGATTAGTATATCATCAAAAAATACTAACACAAATTTTCTAAGGAAGGGTTTGAAAATGGAATTCATCAAACCTTGAAATGTAGAAGGTGCATTGGTAAGGCTAAAAGGCATGACCAAAAATTCATTGTTGTTTTCAGAACGTCTTTAGTCTTCATTCTGATTTGATGATATCCTGAACGAAGATCCAACTTGGTGAAGTAAATTGATCCATGCAATTCATCTAGTAATTCATCAATGACAAAAATGGGAAACTTATCTTTAATAGTGAGCTTGTTGAGCTCCCTATAATCTGGACACATGTGCCATGATCCATCCTTCTTGTGCACCAATACTATTGGAGCAGAGAAAGAACTCAAACTAGGTTGAATTATACTAACCTCTATCATGTCCACAACCATATGTTCAATTTCACTCTTTTGGGTATAGGGATATCTGTATGGCCTGATGTTTGGAGGAATACTTCCTGGATCAGATGAATAGCATGATCATGATCATGAATAGGTGGGAGACCTTTGGAAGTCTCAAATACCTTGGAATGATTGTCCAATACTTTTTGGAGATCTAGAGAAATAAATGATTTCAATGTGGAAACATCTAGCGAACACAATTGTGCAATTACACCTCTTTTTTCCTTTTTTAGAAGCTTTCTCATATTGTTAGAGCTGATTATATTTCCTGGTTTCCCTACAATACCCATTAATTCAACTTCCTTTCCTTGCACAGAAAATTTCATGAAAAGTTCTTGAAAATTAAAAGCTATTATACCCAAGGATTGTAGCCATTGTACTCCTAGTACAACATCAGCACCTCCCATTGGAATGGAAAGAATTGGGCTATTCAATACAAATTCCCCCATGGATAGCTTGATGTTATGGCACTTTCCATAACAATTGATCGTTCCTCCACTTGCAACCATCACTCCACACTCTAGTGCTGGATATAGGAAGAAATTCAATTCTTTTGCTATCTTACAATGAATAAAATTGTGGGTACTTCCTAAATCAATCAACATTATTACCTTTTTTTCTTGATATGTCCTTCTATCTTGATAGTTTGAAGAGAGGTAATTCCAACCAATGCATTACAAGATATGGTTGGATTCATTACTTCTTTATCTAGGGTTTGTTCCTAGAGTATATCCTCATATTTTGACATTTCTTGTTCCTTTTCTTCCTCCTCTTCACAATCTATGTAGAATAATTTCTTCTTAGCACACTTATGACCTTTAGTGTATTTGCTATCACGACTGTAACAAAGCCCTTTTGCTCTTTTTTCTTCCAATTGTTGTGGTGTCAACCTTATAGGTTGTGGAAGGCTAGGGGCAACAACACTTCCATCGTTATAGTTGTGAGTGGTAGGATTCCTTGTTGCCATAATTTTGCTTTCCATTTTTCTTGCTAACCTGAATGCCTTCTCCAATGAATCAAGTTCCCAAAGGAGAACCTCATGTTGGATATTATCCTTTAAAGTCCCTATGAACACATCAATCCTATGCTCCTCTAGAATATCTTTTACTCTTATGTTCAATTTTTGGAAGTCTTCAATGTGATCCATCATTGAACCCTTTTGTTTGAGACTTATCAATTGGCTAAAAAAAAGTGTTGCTTTTTGTATCCTCATGATGTGCTATCAATTCTTCCATAAAAATTGTCCAAGTGACAATTTGTTTACGAGAGCAAAGCCATTGATACCATACAAACTGATTTGGTTCCAAATATAAAGTGGCGATACGTACATTTTGTGTGTTTTGCACATTATTGAGATCGAAAAATTGCTCCATCCGTAGTATCCATGTTGTGGGATCCTTGCCATCAAACTTCCTCATATCAATTTTTGGAATATGGTGGTTCTTAGATCCAACGTTAGATTCTATGAAATCATGATTAACATTTATTTTGTTCTCATCACGAGTTTCCTTTACTACCCTTTCACCATTAGCAAGTATTTCTTGTAGAAAATTTGTCAAATCTATCTTCAAATCTGCCATGCCTAGCTTCAAATCACCCATCTTAGCTTCCATGTCATTCATCTTAGCTTCAACATCTTTATTCAAACCATACATCTTATATTCTGTTACTTTTTGTGCGAGTGACATTTGTTGCACTTGGTCTTGTAATTTTGATATATCATGTTGCATTTCTTCCTCTTCTTCATTAGTCATGCTAGAGCTTTTAGGTTGCTTACTAGGTGTTTGCATTTTCTTTCCTCGGGGCATCAGTTACCAATAATAATTTTTTACTATTCCCTTTGAATTCCTTCAAAATAATTTTTCAAAACAAGCTTACCAAGCTTAAGCAAAAATTAAAAAACTCTACACACATTTTTTCACTTTGTAGGAGCTCGGTATTGAATTTGATGTATCTCTGTAATTTTAGATCTTCCAGTTCTAAAAACACAACCTGCAGTAGCCCTCTATGTCCTCTTTCCAATGCCACCAGTATGATCCAAATTGGCTTCTCCAAGGAAGAGTTATGCCAAATCTCCTACAGTGACTTGATTATAGACTAGTTCAGTAGAGCGAACTTGTATGACCTACCACGTGTCACAGTGTTAAAGTTTGGATTTGAAAAAAATATATACAAAAAACTAAAGTTCGTCCTCTTTCTGTAACTTCTTATGAAATTTCAATCTGATGCTCAGAGAGAAAGTTATGACTATTTTCCCCAGGTCACCTTTTTGGAATATAATTCGGGAGTCTGCAAAAAGGCCAACTTCCTCAGATCATATCTCCACAAATATAGCACGAAAAGCTATGAAATTTGGACCCAAGGTTTAGAACAATTTCAACCCAAATGGTTTTTTTTTAGCATCTGAAACGTCACAGAAACAAAGATACAGTGCAAATGCCATGATGACCTGTTTGGAGCAGCGAAACCCCAGAATTCAAAGCTCTGATACCAAATGTTATGAAACCAGCTCACAAAAAGATAGAAAAGATAGATCAATGCCTTAGAATTCATCCTCTTCAAGGGGGAAACCTCCTTTACATTACACAAATGAATGGTTCTTAGATTATTCAAATGAAAAAACTTCCTTTCTATATATAGGAGTCTAAGGAGTCACAATATAACCAAGCTGACCTAACAATAATATAAAGGCACAAAAATAACAATAGAGGGATTCTATGGGGCACAAAGATAACAATATGTGGACAATAGAGGCACAACAATATTAATAAGGGGTACACCTACAATATTAATGGGGTAATCACTACTATTATAGGGACCTAACATGAGCTCATGTGTATCTAGTCATAGCATCAAGTCATTAAAAAGACTCAGAGGATAGATTAAGACCTCTCGAGCCTCAGAGGGTTCGAGAGCATTGGAAAAGGCCTATAAATGGTTGAAATTTTAGAGGATCAAAGGTTAAACTTTTGGAGACTATGGAGACTCTGCTCCTCTCAGCGTCTCATCTTCATTCCAACAATATAAGATTCTTTTGTTGTTACATGTTCAATTCCCATTTTCTCCTCTGTTCTAAGATTAAACTTGAATAGTTTATTCATGTTTTCTTCTATGTCTAATGCCAGATAGCTATCATCTTATGTCTGTGTTGATAAATTAGATTTTCAAGCTTCATTTAATTTATGTAGCTAGCCATTCATATGTGTTTATGTATGCATATGCTGGTATAATCAATATTCTCCATTTATCCATTGAATCTATAAACTATTGAGCATTAGTGGTCTAAAGCCTTGTAAAGCTGAGGGTGTTCATGAATGTCTTGAGTGAAAACAGAGTTGAAACAATCATTTGACTTGATCCAAACCATCATCCATTCAAATAGTTCCGAGAACGATATTGAAGATTTATATGTTACCAGACATCTCTGAGCTACAACCTAGGAGAGCTTCCTGAAGTGCTAACATAATTGGTGTCGTTGCCAGGGATCAGAAACTGAAGCTCAACTTGCCTAGGGAATGACACAGATCCAGCTTTGATGATAAAAAAGGTCTGGACACTATTTTAGCTGTAATCATCTATCTAGCGCCTCTAATGGAGGATGAACCTCTTGGCAACTCCACTCCATAGTGCTGGCTCAATTAATGAGGCATACTAAGAGAAATCCTCAGAAGCCACTAGCTGACCCAGTACCTGACCCTGAAAAAAATTTCAAAGAAAGAAAGGAATTGCAGAAAGGAGCATCAGTTTCAAGTAAATCTAAACAATAATCTATATCTCTTGAAGAAAATCCTATAATAGAGCAAATACATGTTGAGAGTATAGCATCTAATACTAGCAATGAAGAAAAAATCTTAGAGACTCATAGAGCTTCTTATTCTTTAGGTTCTCCTTTTGTTGCAATCCCAAAGGAAACCTTTCCTCCTATCCATCATACTCCTTTAGTCCTATCAGTCACTCCTCAACCCTCTGTCATTCAGACTTCTAGTACCCTTCTTGCCATCACAGCTATGGTAGGACCACAAGCACCTACCAAAATGGAAAGAATCATAGCTGCTAGGTATGGACGTCTAGTACGGCCCACTCCTTTGAATGGCATGCCTATTAGAGAATATCAGAAGTATATGCCTAAGTTCACTGGGATTGAAGGTGTTACAGCTGAAGAACATCTTGAATTATTTTATAGCTATGCTAATAACCTGGACATTAGTGAGGATGATATGTGGATGAGAGTCTTTGTCCAAAGCCTAGATGGAGAGGCTAGGAAATGGTTCAGAGAACTGACCCCAAGGTCTATAGTAGATATTTAGGCTTTAGATGATGTATTCCTAAAGAATTAGGGAGATAAGAAGAATCTACTCTACTGCCACACCAAGTTTGGCAACTTAAAGAGGGAAAATGGTGAGTTTTTGGTTGATTTTAATAAGAGGTTTAACCACATCTACAACAAGATACCAACTGAAGTAAAACATGCTACCACCTCTGCTAAACTCACCTATACCAGTGCCTCTGATTATGAATTCTATCTACAATTGAGGGAGACATGATGTGCTACCTTGGCTGATATGCAGGATCCAACATTGGAAGTAGAATCAAACATCATGGCTGCAGAGAAGCTCAAGGGGAATTTGGATAGAAGGAGACAGAAGAGCGAATCTTCATCATCTTTAGATCCCAAGATAGATAAAATGACCAGGATGATAGAGTCAATAGCCTCTGAAATCTCAATATTAAAGGTTGAGAAACACCGTGGGAAAGGAAGAGTTCCTAACACCTTTGCTCCTATAAATCCAAATCCATATAGAAAAACTAATGAGCAGTTGGAGATTTTGCAAAGAAGCAAAGATGCCAATGAAGACAAAGGGTGAATACCCCTTTCTAGAACGTAGTCATGGAAGAAGATGATGAGATCCATTGTATGGAAGACAAAGGCAGTGCCTCCTTTTTGACCTTAGCTTCCTATGAAAAGTCATTAGTCAATGACCAGATTAGCCAAGAGTGGGACAATGAAGCTATCTTGCAAACTGATGATCAGCATAGATATGATCTGAGGACGAAGATGAATAATGCCAAGGAAAATACTATTCAGAGCTATTGTCCCTGAAATACAACAAGCTAAAAATAACAAACGACTGACAGTTGATCCCATCATCCTCAAAGCTCCAGCTCACGAGGTAAGAGACCTTGACAAGTCTCCTTCTCCTTTCAGTTTTGAATCAGAAATTCAGAATCTAAGCATACCTATACCTTTGATTGAACTAGTGAAGAACGAGTCCTTCAAGAGATCTGTCCTCGAGGCCCTTGCACCCAAAGCCATCCAAGCCCTCCACTGACTATGTAAATCTGCAAGCTGACAAACTAGCTATTGTTCTCAGCCCAATGATTGAAAATTGTGATGATAGCTCCCCATCATTATATGTCTCTTTGACTATTCATGACAAAATCCTTCATAATTTCCTTCTGGACACAGGAGCCAGCCATAATCTAGTGCTCAAGGCTATCATGGATGAGTTGGGTCTTGACATTACTAAGCCTTATCATGACCTATTTTATTTTGACTCTAGAAAAGTGAAATGCTTGGGATTAATCAAATACCTAGCCATCACCTTGTCTCAGTTGCCTATGAAGAGCATGATGATAGATATTGTCGTAGCAGATGTACCCCCCAAGTTTGGCATGTTGCTTTCCTGAGGCTGGATCAAGAGATTAGGTGGAACATTGCAAAATGATTTATCCTATGCTCATGTCCTAGTTTTTGGAGGTGAGAATAGGAGATTAGACAGAGAAGCTCAGTTGGCTTATATCATCAGTGATGAAAGGAATCCCACTAATCATCCCATGTATGTTGTTGACACTGATTTTGGAGCCTGTATTCTTCATATTGAAGAATTCCAGTTGGCCTCCACACAGCTTAAGAAACCAGTCTGCGAGATCACAGAGGAAGAAGCCCCATAGATTTGGGACATGTTCTTTGATGTTTCTTGCTCCAAGGAAGCTGCAGGGGCAAGTGTAGTCCTTGTGTCCCCCAGACAAGAATACATTCATTTATCTTTCAAGTTAACTTTTCAGGTCAAAAATAACATAACAGAATATGAAGCCTTGATATTGGGCTTAAATTCTGCTAAAGAAATGGGCATTAAAGGTCTAAAGGTGTTTGGAAATGTAGACCTTATCATTTAGCAGGCGAACAAAAATTTCCAAGAAAATCATCTAAGGCCGAAAGCATACAGAGATGAGGTATGGAAGCTCAAGGGTTCTTTTAATAGTTTTAGCATTTCTTACATCCTTAGAATGAAGAACCAACTTGTTGATTCCCTTGCTGTGTCTGCTAGCACATTTATTCCTCCTTTGCCTCCTAAATTGGCTTATAAGGTTCATGTGAAATATAGACCATCTCTGCCTAACAATGTCAAATATTGGAAAGTTTTTGAAGATGATGATGAAATTAATAGGATTTTACAAGTATTTGATGAATTTGCTAAAATGCACATTGACCAAGAAAACGAAGCCATTGAAGAATACAACCAGTCCAAGCTAAAGGACGAGATTGGTCAGGATAGCATTGTTTAGCTGCCTAGTAACAATATACTCAAAGGATTGGTGCCCCTAGAGAAGCTGTTTGATCAGAATGATGTACCTTATAAGCCTGCCAAAAAAGAAATTGAGTCTGTAGTTCATAGACATAATGTAGGGAGTCCAACCCATCCAAAGTACATAAATCTATCCATTCACTTGTCTTTTGCCATAAGTTCCGAGTATTGCACCCTGATGAAACAATTTACTGATATTTTTGCTTTGGTGTATAGTGATCTTAAGACTTATGAGACGAACATCATTCAACATAATATTCCGTTAGAGAAGAACACCAACCCTTTTAAGAAGAAATTAAGACCTATTAGCCCTCTCTTATTTCCTTTGATTGAAAAGGAAATTAAAAAACTGCTGAGGACAACAAAAAGAACTGGGATTCCATGTTGAAGTTTGCACTATGGGCTGACAGAGTTACCAACAAGAAGTCCATGGGAAATTCTCCATTTAAGCTGGTTTATGGCACTGATGTTGTTTTTACTATCCAGTTGATTCTCCTTGTCGACAAATTCTTGCAAGAAGAACAAGATGAAGAGAATGAAATAGCAAGGAGAATGAGTAACTTGGTTGAATTACAATAGATCATAGAACAATTGGTTGAGAAGTCAAGAATTCATCAGAAGAAGATCAAAGAAACCTTTGATAGAAAGGAAAAAATGGATAGTTTTCAGGTTGGTGGCGGGTGTTACGCAGTAATTTGTCACCGTTGGTCACCGTCCCTGTTACCCTTGCTTTCGCACATTGGAGGACACATTTATGGACCTGTGACCAGTGACACAACTTAAAAACACTTGCATTGGATTCTCCTAATTATGAACTTCAAAGTCCCTGAAGACACCATTTGCAGATTAGCCCTAAAAAGTGCCCTTTTTCCATTAGCGCGGGTCCACAGAGTCTTACCCACGCCAATGACTCAGTTCCTCCAAAGAGGGCGCGTCCATGGACGCTCTGTCATAGAGAAAAGCCCGCGCCACCTAAATTTGGTTATGACTTTTAGCCAGCGCGCACTGAAGTGTTTTTCCTTCTTTGTTCATGCAGTTCTCTGGGGAAAAATCTCATGGAAGTGGTTGAGTGTCATCTTTTCGTCCATGACAACCAAGTTCAGTGGCTATTCTGGGACAATGCTAAATCTTCAGTAGGCGTTCGGATACAATGCATACTTCCTCCTCCTCCATCTATAAATGACTATCACCCTGCATTAAACCAACTAGTTTTGCTAGAGCTAATGTGAGTGCTGAGATCATGCTGGAGTGGTAGTGAGAATTGAGAATTATAGAGGGGTTATGCTGCCAAAATATTGAGAGAGAAGAGGTCACTTTGCCCAGTCAGAGGAGGTTCAACGTCAGAACCCTTTGGTTGTAATCTTTCTCTATTTTTACTGTTTAATGAACGACTATCATTATGGTTCCACTCATGTGTCTTTCAATGGTATTTGAGTTGTATCTTTTCTGACCGATATATAATTGCATATACTGGATTTTACGCTTGTGTTTGTATCATTCCTTGCGTGTACAGGTGTCCGTTTACGTGGAGCGTGAGGATTGTGACCAGCCAAAGCAAAGGGACGGGAGCGGCATTTCTCCTTCAATTACTAGCGTTGGATTCCAGGTAGATCATTCCAATCGATCTTTGTTTTATGCAATTAGGAACCTGCGTGTAGCGTGTGTGATTGTCGCTAGACCTGTGTTGGGCTAGTGGGATCGCCTCTGTCTGCAGAGGGGATTTACCAGTTCAACAATTTGGCGACTCCACTGGGGAGAAGCTTGTTGTTTGTTTTTGTGTTGTTTGATTTGTAAATTGTAGACGGAGTCTGAAGAGTGGCCAGGTAGCCTTCGAAACACTCCTGTTATGCAGAAGTGAAGTAGATCAACGCCACTTCAGTCGATCTCCGATTCAGTTTACAAACTGAACAATTTCAATCTTACCTTGCATGTCAATTTTTCTCTTGTTTATTGGTTTGAATAGCTTTCTGGGTTGAAGTTCTTGCTATTTCTTGCTTGCTGGCTCTTTTTAAATACTAGAAACCAAGCTTGGAACTATCCGTTTGTTTTTTGCCTGGCAAACTTCATTAGCGCGAGTTTTCTTTTGACAGTCGCGCTGGTTGGCACTTATTGCTCTCGGACAACCCGCGCCAACCTCTATTCAGCACGAGTTGCAGTCTGACAGTCGCGCCAGACTGGTTAATTTTCTAAATTAGCTTGTTTGTCAGTCTTTTAAGCTTGGATCTGTGTCTTTTTGCTTCTTTTACACCTCCTGGAAGTTTGTTAGACTGTTATCTGACTGGTTGTTCTTTCCATCCTTCAGTTGTTCGCCTTTTTCCACCGATTTTATATCTTAGCCTTTGTGGCTTTGCTTATCGAGCCTTCTGTTGGATCTGTGATTTGCTGATCTAGTCAGTTTATCGATTGATTTCCACATTCCTCTGGTAGTTGTACGAGTTTTGCATTATATGCTGCAAGTACCTCACTTTTAGCTTGTTTGTTTTTGCCTGACTTCATTGGGACTTAGATTACATAGTTCTTTGAAGATCTTGGTGTTTTCTTTGCTTTGGTGGGTCATTTTTCATGTTTCAGATCTGGTTTTAGACTCCTTTGAGTGAATTATCTATTTTGTGTATATCTCTTGAAATCCGTTAAGTGCATCATACTATTTTTAAAGAAAAGAAAAAAGATTTTTGCTTTTCATTAATTAGCATTTTGTGTTAATTTTTTTCTTTTAAAACGAAAAATAAAAAGATTTTCCTTTCTTGTTATTAGTTGCATTAGGATTTTTGTGATCGTTTTGTGTGTATGAAACTCTCAACTCTTCTGTAGCTAGAATTCATTCAACGAAACGATACAATTTTCGCATATAGTTGCATTTAGGAAATTTCAAGAGACCACATACGATAAGACCGGAAACTGAGACTTAATCAAAGATAAACCATAAAATGAATTCAATGAACCTAACAACGCATTGAAACTTAACACTCACATTCTAGAGGTCTAGGTTAGAGACGTGTTCCGGCGTCGTTAAACCTGGTAGTTTATCGTTGAGTGGTTGGGTGATTCCTCCACGGTGAAACGGTAGGTGCCAGTATGGATTGTGCTCCCACGTACCGTCAAGTATATATTGGGAGACCCCTCTAGGCTTGCAACCTTTGATCCATAGGAAGCTGAGTCTGCCGCCCTACAAACTGTAATGCACTGAACACAACATTCGGGAAGATTGACTGCCGTACGTAAAGTCCTTGGTGTTCTTCTAATCGCTAAGGTGTATATAGCAGTTTTACAGATTGTTTGGCAAACCCTTTTACCTAGATTTCCAGAGTAGTATCCTTTTCAGACTCTCTAAAAGAAAAGGTGTAAGTGAGTAGCTTGTCACTCCGTGCTCATTAAACAATCGAAGGAGACTAGAGTCATCTTTTCGTCCTTTTCTCGACTCTTTAAAAATGAAAAGGTCAAGTCAAGTGTCTTAAAATCTATCTGGCCACGATCACACAACCCGGTTAATTTTGTTTGCGTTAGTTTGCGTAGGGACTGGTTTTGCTAGTTTCCCTAGGATTTTTTGTGAACTTTCATCCTGGCGAAACTACCAATTTCGTCTTCCGAGGGTCCGGTTGTGAGTCAAATTCTCCCTATTGTTCCAAGCATACAATCGATCAGCTCTCGCGCTCCAGGCGACGAGGATTACCAGTTTTTTACGAACCCCATTTGGGAACCTTCTCAAAACGGTATCCCTTTTTGGGAATATACTTCTCCTCGGAAACCTTTTCCTTCTGACATGGAAAATCCATCACCTACTACTACTGACGAATCCGGCATGCCAGGGGACGAAATCCCTAGCACAATGGAGTCTGCACATGTCAGTAGGAGCGCTTCTACCGGGGGACTGCCTCTTGGTTATAGAGCATTGCGTGATTTTATATCATCTCCTTTTGCGACCTCTATTTGGTCACCACCCGTCTTTTCCAATACAGAGCCATCGACTCCGCCAACTCGCAGTACAACTGTTACTTCGGTGACAACCCCTCCAATTATATCTGTGGCTTCTTCAACGCCTATTTTTAGCCGACCTTCGTCCTCTTTATTTGCAGGCTTTGATCCTACATCTAATGTCTCACTTGGGGGGCAGTATGATCAGTATCTACCACCCTTTGGTACTGGGGCAGGTCAGTTATCAGTTGGAGAGATTTCAGTCCTGCTATCCATAGATTGGGGTTCCACCTCTTACCATGGTGGTCAAGCGTCGTATGCTCAGCCTGATAAACCACACCAGCAAAATCCACAAGGCTATTCCTTTCAAGGGAATCCTTTTGCTTCTAGTGGTCCCTTTTTTACCCCTCATACCCAACCTGCTGGTAACCCAGGTCACCCTTCCATTCAACAAGCTCAACCTGGTCTCCAGCCAGGTTCCCATACTGGACAAACTGGTCAATCGTTCGTTAATCCGAATCAACCTAACGTCCAGTATACCCAAGTTTCGGGCCAAGCTGCCCAAACAATTGGTCAACCAACTGTCCAGTATACTCAGTCTTCTGGACAAACTGATCATCCTAAAACCCAACCATCTGGTATGGGAGGACAACCCTCTACTGCTCATCAGCAGGGAGGCCAACCTCAGTATCAGCAGGGAAGCCAACCTCAGTATCAGCAGGGAGGCTAACCTCAATATCAACAGGTAGGCCAAAATCAGTATCAGCAGGCAGGCCAACCTCAATACCAGCAAGGTTATCCCTTCACTCAGATAGCCCAAGGTTATCCATCTACTGGCACTGCTCAACCTGGCACCTGGACCCAGGTTGGATCCCAAAATCCGTCTGGTTCTCAAATGTAGGCTGGAGGTCAATCTCAAACGTTTTATCAAACTCAGCCTGGGACTCAAACTCAATTTGGGGTCCCGCCGCACTACGGTTACCAGCAACCTCAAGGCCAACCTCTGTTTGCTCCTTACCAAAATTACCAACAACCACATGCTACCTCTGCAGCATCGTTTGGTAACCCATATGCTGGGGGGCAGAACGCTAACCCCTATGCCCAGCATACTATGGGGGCAAATCCATCAGGGCAAGGAACTTGGGGGCCACCACCACCTGGTTGGAACCCGGGTGTCCCATCGTTCCAGCAGCCTCAGATGTCATTTAATCCTCAATTACCACTTTTAGCGACTCTCGAACTACCGGATGCTTCTAAATTGACTAATGACCCAATCCTTCATAATCCTTATTGGCCTCCGGTTCCCACCAAGATTCCTGGTGATTGCCCAAAATTTGATGGCAAATCTAATGAAGATCCGCAAGCTCATGTCATGACGTATCATCTATGGTGCTCATCTAATTCATGGCTTGATGATTCGATTCGGCTTCGCCTTTTTCAAAGGACTCTCACTGGCTCTGCCACTAAATGGTATATTGAGCTAAATCGCGGATCCTTTCAAGATTTCAACTCATTGGCTATGGCATTCCTTACACATTTTCAGTTGCCCATTCGATATGAGATGGGCACGCACCTCCTTACATCCTTACGACAATCCACTGCTACGCACATCTCTGATCATATCCATGAATGGAGACGGCATAGACATATGATTAAATTTGGGATTCCCGACCAGCTTCTTACGGATTGGTTCACGACTTCGTTCGTGCCTCTAATAGCTCGGGATATTGCAATGGGAGCGTGCGTTACTGAAGAGCAAGCTATCGCGCGTGCTCAATACCTTGACTTAGTATATTCTCAGTCAGGTACATTATATGATTATTTTCCTGATGCCCCTAGACCTGGCACATCCAAAGCCCCGCCAACTCCTACAGTTGATGGCATTATCGGGTCTGTGAGTTCATCCTCCAAGAAAATTTCCACAAACCCTGGGAAGCAGAAATCAAATGCTCCAAATGAAAACACTTCTCAGGTTACAACTCCTTCTAAATCTACCTCCGAGGTTAATGCCGTTCAGTCAACCAAGACTGACAAAACCTCGAAATCAAAGAAGAAAGAGAAAGGGAAAAACAAGTCAGAACAACCTAAGCAGGATCAACCTAAACCTCAATCTGAGGAGAGTGCCAAACGCAAACCCAAGTATCCTTGTTTTATCTGTGATGAGGATCACTACACCAAAGACTGCCCTCGGCGGTCTGAAGTTAGTCGTTTGCTGAAAGGCGCTCCTGGAGTTCCTGCGGTCCTTAAAGAACCCTTTCCTTCACAGCAAACCAAAATGGTCGCTGACCCCTCTCAACCTCCCTCTTCCTTTGGTTCCCAAGTATTTATGGCGGG